>CM046846.1:3728113-3840613 GCA_025618425.1 Heliocidaris tuberculata | reverse complement strand
AAATAAATCTTTATGACCTTATGGTCCATTCCCATGATGCACTGCACAATACAATTATAAGAAGTATTGTAATGGACCAATCCCATTATTGATAACAATAACTATATATGAAATCAGGTTCCAAAAGTTCATGTGGAAAAATTGATTGGAATGCCACCAATCCAAAACAATTATAAAAATCTATCCAGAAGACTCATCAGCATAAATCGTTGAGACAGGACCAGCAGCACCAATACCTATTCTACATAAACTACAACTACCAAGATTTCATATTTATATTGTCGTTATCGTTGAGGTGTTATGGTATAGTGGTTCATTCGGGTGACTCTCAGTCCAAGGGTTGAGGGTTCGAATCTCAGCCCGGCACTGGCATCTTTTGGCAAGACATTAATCCAAGTCCGCCACTCTCCACCCAGGTGTTAAATGGGTACCTGGCAGGATTTATTCCATAAAATGCACTGTGCGCTGACTACGGCAGCCGGAGCTAAGGCCAGGGTAGTAATATCCAAACCCTTTGGAAGTGCATAGGGACGTTATATCATAACAAGATATGCGCTATACAAGAATGGTTTATCATCATTATCATTATTCGTGATAAGGGACTGACCCTTTCCTACCACATGGCTTTATCTCCAGACTCTTCCCGATGGGCATTTCAAATAAGCACACTGACAGGAAGGACTTAAATTTAAACAAAGGTTTTCATTAACCTATACAATTCATAAGAGCCATCAAAATAACAGAATACAATCTGCACATTTGAGTGTTTTAATTAGGTATATGTCAGATATGCTGTGAATCATCTTTTATCATCAACAACAACAGGGAAGTAAAGATTAATATAAAATCCTTCCACCAAAGATTAAACATCCTAATATCAATTTTCAATAAAGATGAATCATCCATCACTGTAAGTTAGCTCATGATCTCATGTGATGGTCAAATCACTTTCACATGACTAGCTTGTTGCTACTCAGTTATCACGAACAATAAATGTGCAAATAAAATTGTACTTTTTGTTGATTTACAAAAGGAGAATACAGCACAGAATAATTCCTCTGCTGGCAGAGTCACTGAACAAACCCAGATAAGCAAAACTCATTGGCATGGTTACTTTATAATCAGTATGCTTCGCAACAAAAATATGACAGAACTGCACAAGTGAAGAGGGGGTTGAATTTGTAATAATATATTTTTATTATACTCTGATTAAAAATTAGAAGTATATTTCCTCTATTTCTTCCTTGATGTTTGTATTTAAATCGAAATTCATGAGAAAATAATATTATGAGCAATAAATCATACTAGTGTAAAAAAACTTGGCGGGCAGCAATGCCAATAATGACTACTGCATTCATTTACCAGGGAGTACCTAATTTGCATAAACAGACATTTAAGCTTATTGCAAAACAGAAACATTCTTGAACAGTAGTTTCAGCTCACTGGAACTTTGAAAGGCCTCTTTAGATCAATCATAGAATAATTTGAAGTACATTTTCTTACTTTCATTGCTGGTTTAGTTTTTAGCATTTTGTCTTTCAATGTTGAATATTACATACATGTCAAATCTCTATTCAAGTCACCATCCTTTCACTGGTAGAGTTTAAGATTGATACGAGTCTGAGTATCTGAGCTTTAACTCACAGAGCTTCCCATGATCTTAAACAATACAACATTGTGTCTCTTCAAGGTACCTATCCACATAACTTTTATGATTGTAAATGGACATGTAACCTTCAGAAATACTGCATTTAGACCTTTCAAAATGGACTATTTCTGAATCTTGAAAAAAAAAATTTTCGCAACTCCCCCTCTCTAACCCGAAGGTATTGTTCCAGACCTCATTCAAATTTTTCTTTTTGAAAGGGGAGGGGCAGGGGCTTAACATCCACTTTGAAATTGAAAGCATGTATAACCTATTATCAAAAATTGCACCTATCTGAGGGAAATTCATTTATTTATTCTTGGGGGGGGGGGGGGAGGGTAGCCACTTACATTGCCTCTATAACCATGGCTACTGCACTGAAGTTGGAGGTGACTGGTCTTGCCTCCCCCAATTATCAGAAGAAAAAAAAGATAATTCACTTTAAAAAAAAAGAAAAAAAAATTTCTTCATTCTATTTTTTTACTCCATGCCACATTTTGCAGAAATCGGTACATGTATTGTAATATGACAGTATAGTACATGGCTGATCTACGACAAGGTATGGTAAAGTCTTTAAAAAGTCAATATAAACTGGCAACGTGAGAAAAAGCTGTTCAAACAAAACCAACTATGCAATGATTACAATGAACAAACATACAAACGCACAGATACAATCTTTCTCACCGTGCCAACAATTTGTATTTAATGTGCAGCTGAAAACGTCCCATAGAAATCAAATATGAACAATTTCTGACATTGTAGCTGTGCTTGAATACTTCTACACACTACTGGTCAACCATGAATGATATTGATATTAATGTTTTGTCACACAGGTTAAGCACATATTTGATTACATTCTTAACTCTGTTTTATAATATCATCAGCATGGAACCCAGCAATGTTTAAAGATAAAGTTGAGTTCTGGTCGTGTGATTACATTGTGAAAGAAACTGTCTCAAAGCAATTGGAACAGGGTGATCATGTCTAGATAAGAAATGGTGTATACAGTGAGTTTTGGAATGATAAGAAATGGACCAAATCTCACTGAAAAGCACATGCACTGCACAAAGAAATGGGTATTCGGGACAGCAAACACATGTGGCATGAATGTTCGGCCCAAACATTTCAGCTATTTCTCGTCGTATTTCAAATATGAGAGCTTTTGAGGAGCAATCCTTTTCAGGGGACATTTCTACGATGATGTTCTTCCAAACTGACATAAAAAGGAATGAGAAAGCTCAAACATTATTTTTCACTTTTCCCAGATCTCAACATTCTCTTTAACAAGCAATCTCATGATTGGGAGCTTAATCTTAAAAGGTTTTCAAGGTTTGCTAGACCTGTAAGTGTCTCGCAAAAACCAACTGTGAACACCTGACGTACATGTCTGTAACTGTGCTTGAATATTTATGCACAATATAGGTAAACCGTGAATAATACTGATTACATTCTTAACTCCGTTTTACAATACCATCAGCACAGAACCCAGCAATGTTTAACAAGCAGTCTTGTGAGTGGGAGCTTTATCTTAAAAGGTTTTCAAGGTTTGCTAGACTTGTAAGCGTCTCACAGAAGCCAAATGTGAACAACGCCTGACATATGTAACTGTGCTTGAATATTTATGCACTATATAGGTAAACCATGAATAATATTGATATGAATGATTTGTCACATAGAATAAGCATATATGACCAATCAATTTGATCACATTTTAAACTCTGTTTCACAATACCATCAGCACAGAACCCAGCAATGATTAACAAGCAATCTTGTGACTGGGATTTCAATCTAAAAAGGTTTATGTGGCTTTCAAGGTTCTCTAGACCTGAAAGCATCTCTTTAAAAATTCGAAATTGCAGCTGTTGTTGAATATTTCTGCACAATATTGGTAAACCATGAATGATAATGATACTAATGATTTATCACACAGGTTAAGCATATGACCAATCAATTTAATTACATTCTTAACTCCATTTTACAGTTCCATGAGCATGAAAACTGGCAATGATTAACAAGCAATCTTATGACTGGGGTCTCAATCTAGAAAGTTTTATCAAGATTTGCTGGATCTTTTCGTATCATCTTCTTTATCGGTGATGTCGTCAGCTACTTTTGTGGCAAAATCTTGAGAATTGGGTGCGTTCAGACCAAGACGGATCCTTCCCACCATGCCTTGGGGGTCATCGGTCACAATGTTGGCTCCTTGTGAGAAAATTGAGAGAGAAAAAAATTTGGTCATATGACATAGCCTTCCATATTTGGTGAATATTGGAGAAAGACATGTAATTAATATTTGTTCTGAACTACTGGAAGTATTTTCATAATATGGATAATTTGACTCCAAGGAAGATGGACAGACTTATAATAGGCAGATCTTTCTGGATAGGATAATGACAAGTTATGCATGACTGGAAACAAATTTCTCAGTGCTTTTGTGTAAAACAATTCAAACCCTAAACTTTCTTGCCCCATGTGCATTATTTCCAAAGAAGCTTTAATTCATGTCCATGCACTTCATATGATTTTTGTATTGCGCTTTTGGTTGTGTATATATACAAAGCAAAATTTCAACAATAGCCACACCTAACGTTTACAAACCATCAAGTTTTTTGGCGGTCCAACTTTCTTTCAGCTTTAAAATATTTATGCAATGTTTTTAAAAAACCATGATAAACAAACAAATAATTTCCAATTTTCTGCAATGATATTTTCTGATGCACCTATCACACCACAAATAACTCACAAGTTAAACAAACAGGAATATTTTCAAAAATTGATTTCCCACCCACCTAGAAAGTTCTGCCATGATGTCAAAGTTAATTCCCTCTGATTCTGTCTAGCAAGCGCCCAAAGAAGCCTGGCTCTTTCTCTTCCTCACTTTCATCTAAAGGCTCATCATCCTTAGCTTTTTGAGCTGGGGGTGGAAGAGAGCCAACAAAAAAAATGCTTTCTATTCATTAAAATCCTTCATGTAGGTATAAAAATCTAAGCTTGTGGCATGAGAGAGAGAGAGCCAAATAGTTAAAGTGTACCAATCACCTGAAATAATAATTTGTGTACAGCTAGAAAGTATAAAATCAATCCCGAAGAACTTTATCTGGCATTCTATCGGTCAACAGTTAAGGAGTATGAAGGAAAAAAGGATAACATGAAAATGCTCGTGCGGAACCGAACTCCGAGTTTAGTTCCGCGCGAGCCCTTATCTTGGCGAGCGTGTACGGGTGCGTCAGGTAATCTAATCACGAGTCGGTTTTACGCTTATAGAGAGTGTAATTAAAATTAAATATCTCTTTATAAAATTAATATTTGAAGCCCCTAACATACAGAGCAAAATATTTTTTGGTGATTAGTACCCTTTAAAGGGATATGAGAAAAAGGCATAACAACCTTTAACATGTATAATCCTTTTTGTAAAGGACCGACACTAAAAATACTATTGGGCAGGTTAGAAACCCACATAATCATAGGGGTACAAAGACAATTGATTTCAGAATTACAATTATAGAAACAATTTAAATTAGTTGTAATAATAATATGAGTAATACATTCATTTGTTTGTTAGGCATCCTATTAAACTAAAAGCTGTAAGGAATCTCTTCAGTGACTCTTGGAACAAGAAAGCAGGATATAGACCAAACACACTGTTCTAAGAAGACTTTAATATAGGTAAACTTTCATGAGTTTTTACTGGCAATGTGTCACAGTCCACTCACACCAAACTTGATGGAATTCCCAATTAATGCATACATACAAATCTCACACAGCAAAAAAAAACTCCTGGGAGATCAACCTCTTCTGAATTATTCAGAGATGGCCTACAGGAGATCAGAGATCATTTAAGTTTGGTTCATGATGACAAATTTCTGTTGTGGAGGGGGGGGGGGGGGGGGGGGGGGGGTTCTTCTGAAGTTGGTGAAGGGTATGCGCATTACGTATAATCCGTCAGACATATAATTAATGTTCACTCTTGGTGATTTATAATGACTGTTACTGGATGAATATCCAAAAGATGTCACATAAACCTTGAGAACCCAAGATAATGTGACTTCAATCAAGTGAAGTTGGGAGTCTAATTTAATGGAACTTGCTCGGTGAAGTTTTTAAAATATTCTTTGTGCTTTCCACTTAACTTACCATCCTGCGTTTTACTGAGTCCATTGATCGTACCTGTCACCCCGGTTTCTTCCTCAGCATATGCCATCAGAAGAGCCTTCTGTTTATCTCTTAAAGAACTGAAATTGAAAGCAAATATGAGATACAGATACATTTTAAGAGATATGCCATGACACAAGCAACAAATATCTAAAGGAGAATGAAATCCTGGGGGAAAAATCAATTTTAATGAAAAGAGAGGATAGAGAGAAGCAATTTTAAAAAAAGTTCCATCAAAATCGGTTACGAAATGAGAAAGTTATGAAAGTTTGAAAAATCTCAATTTACTTTCTATGGCGATCCTCAAATTGGCAATGTTCTTCAAAGTGACAGGTTTAGTAGTACAACTCTCAATTGTTTTGTACACAAAATTTCACATTTTCCCCATTATCTCTCAAGGTGCAGCTTGTCTCCTTCTTAGCTCAAGATATATCATGGGAAAATGTATTTGACAGAACATATGTTGAGTTCACAAAAAGACAAGCAGCACCTTTAGCGATAATGGAGAATATATGAAATTTTGTGTACAAAACATATGGAAAGTTGCACTACTAAACCTGTCACTTTGAAGCAACATTTCCAATTTGAGGACCGCTAGAAAGTAAATTGACACTTTTCAAACTTTCTAACTTTCTCATTTCGTAACCGATTTTGATGGAACTTTTTTTTAAATTGCTTCTCTCTATCCTCTCTTTTAATCAAAATGGATATTTCCCCAGGGTTTCATTCTCCTTTAAGAAGAAAACTAGATGAATTCTCGACCGTGCGCAGTCAAAATTTATGCCTCCGCCGTTGCCAGATCAGAAATATTTTGCACATTCATGTTGATTTTTAAAAATTTTGTTTGAAAAATTTAATGAAATATTTTATCACTCGTTAAAACTGATATGCCAAGTGGTTCATGGGGTTAAAGATCACAAGCAGAGTTGCCATATGGCTGAATTCCCTAATCTAATCAGATCATTGTCACCCTAGTATGCATACATGTACCAAGTTTGAACTTAAAATGTTAAACTGTGCTCAAGTTATTGCAAGAACAGTTTATTTACAGGTATATAACATCCTCTGTGACCTTTGACCTTTGAACCCATGACCCCCAAATCTAATCAAATCACTGTCACCCAATTATATACATGTGTGCCAAGTTTGAAGTTGATCCATTAAATCATTCTTGAGTTATTGTGAGAACCATCTATTTCCAGGTATATAATGACCTCTGTGACCTTTGACCTTTGACCTCGTGACGGACAGCCGGAAGTATGGACGGACGGATAACCCAAAAACATAATGCCTCCGGCACCCACCTTCAGTGGGAGGAGGCATAAAAAACATGGTGAACACAACAACTTCATCTTAAACCTAATGGTGTCACAAAGTTTTTACGCCTGTATTGCGAATAAGCTTGAATCATGTGACAAGTTTTTATTTCTAGTAATTTTTTTTTCTTCGAAATTCATATTGAGGGAAGACAATGCTCAATAGAATCAAACTTCAAACTTAGCAGTTCATTTGAAATTTCAGGAAGAAAGACAACTCTTCCTCAGTCCAAAGATATAACATACAGTGTTAAGCCTGTGTCACACAAGGTGTCATTTGCTCACATTAGGACCTCATCAGTGACTTATCTTGTACAGTCTTTTGCGCATCATGAAAGAATGATATCATTTAAAAAGTGGTTGCAATATGAACAGTAAAAACAACTATACTTATAACAACTGGCTTATGGGTTGACTAGGTTCAAAGGCTCAATTAACGAAGAAAACTGACCCTGATAACTACTGAATTCATTTCAAACGCACGCAAATGCATTCATGTAATAAAACTGAACTTTTACGATGGGCTATCATGTAGAATAATACCCACTGATCTACATGAGGGACGGACCTGTGACACTTGTTAAGTGCCACTATCATCTGTTTCTCCATAAATATTTCCTTTATATTTTCTTTTCCAATGTGCTTTGTCCGACTGTTTATACTTCTCGTGTCCATTAGAAAAGAATAAAAGCAAATATTTACTCACAAATGAACTTTGATCTTGATAGGTAAATTGAGGGCTCTGGATGGTACAATGCAGAGCTATCCATACAGAGAGTCCTGACACTGGAGGTCGCTTCTGATTGGTCAGTCATTTCATGAAGCTTCAAAAAGTTCCCTCTCATAGAGAATGTACGTGAAAGGGAACTATTGGAAGCTCCATGATCCGCCATGTTTTAAACAAAGACTGCGTACGCGCATGCTTATTATGCGCGTGTCACAACTCTCTCTATCAACGCGCTCTGGTACAATGATCTATCTATTCATCTATTCTTTCTCAAAAAAATCATACTCTTTTATTACACAGTTATAATATGTGTTTCTTTAAACAATGTTCCTTAACCCCTACCATGCCGTGGGCGGCAAATCCCGCCAAAAAATTTGAGTGTTGAACATTTTGTTTATGCTCACAATATCTTGAAAATTCTTCCCCATACAGAAATCTGTGCCATCAATATAATGTTTATTCCTATGCAATATGTCTTTGCCCACTTTGCACAAGAAAAAACACATTGAAAGTTAATATTAACTCTTGAAAGTTCATTTTTGACAATTGCTCAAAAATCTGGGGGCATGGAAGGGGTTAAACAAATTTCTTATGAATTTCCTCTAATGTGAAAGGGCTACTACTCACGTAGGAACTTTGATCTTGATATGGACGTGATGGTCTCCGAACCCGTAACCATTGACTCGACTGATGCCTTTCCCTGGTAGACGTATCCTGGCATGGGATTGGGTGCCCGGTGGAATCTGGGATAATACAACAACAAATTATCCTTGACAGTTTTAACTAAATTCAACTAAATGCTAACACAGTTTAAGAAATACTTGGGAAAAATAATGGTCTCCAAACTTATCTCAGTTGAATCAACTGATGGCTTTCCCTGGGATACGTAGCCTAGCATGGGATTGGGTACCTGGTGGATCTGGGATAATACAACAGCAACAGAATCTTTGATAATAGAAGTTCAACTAAAATGATCTAGAGTTAAACCCAGCAACATTCACAAAATTGTCAATGGGGCTATTTTCATAAATTCACAAAATTCAGTGTGTCAATTCAATCATTCCACAGCATTGAACATTCATGAATCTGATCACTCGCGCTACTCTTGAAATTCTCAGTGACATAGTGACATAGTGTACATCTGGCCTCTGGCACACCATCAGCCACAGTCCAGGTCAGCTAATATCAACAAAATCTGATCAATAAATGAAATAATAAATATTGATTCCCAAGTGAAAATGGTTGACTTACATTGAGAGTGATAGTGTCATAGATGCCTTTGATCTTGCATGTACCACCTAAAGCAGCTTGCGTAAAGCTGATGGTTGCATCAGAGTGAATGTCTGCTCTATCTCGTCTAAACTGGTTACTCCTAGCAACGCGAAATGTGATGAACAACTCCTGACTACCTACAGGCATTCTCACCGTTTGGCCATCTTCAACACCTGTATTAAACAAAGGTGGATTAAAGTGAATAGGTGATAAATTTGTTCTCCACTGTCTGCTCTCTACACAATTAAATTTCAAGCATTGTAGGCCATTGTAAGAGACAGGAAATACAGTAGGATCTGTTTTTAATTAACAGGATATTTTCAACTTCTACTACGCACAGATTTCACAGGTAATACAGAACCAAGGTAACTGAGATTACAGCTGGGTGGCTTAAATAGTATTTACCTATTTTTGAATGCTTATTTATTATCTTTGGATGAATAAACCTGAATACCCCACTACTTTTCACCATCTAAAATGAAATTCTGAACCCTGATGTTTTTACTCTTCATTTTCAACGCTTTTTTTCCCCCAGAAAATTTGGTCTTAATCACTTCACTTCATGTATATGGGGCTTTGGAAATGTCAATTCCAGAACATATTTCAATTACCTTTTTAAAAAAAAAATATTTTATTGATTACTTGACTGCTAATCTTAATAATGAATGGTAATTTCATTCGAACAGCTTACTGTATATGCCATAAATTTCGCAGCCATATATTTTCGTGAATAGGACTGGCAAGACTATTATGCGATTGGTTGAATTCGTGACTGGGAAATTCTCAGATCTACAAACAGCAACGATGATGTACTTTGGCAAAGCTAAGTGGTGAATTTCCGACCAGGAGACAACAAATTCAACTGACTACTTTTGATGGCAATATTTCAGCATGTCGTTAAATTCGTGACCCGCGAAATTCACGAAAAAAAAACCCCTGCGAAATATATTGAGTATGCTATAATTCTTGGCCCTTTGGCTACATTGAATGGTGAAGCTACTAGAAATTAAGACCCACCTGCTGGTACCGGAACCACGACTTTCTTTCTCTGCATGGTCTGCCCAGCCCCTCTACACACTATACATGGAACATTGATGATGACTCTAGTACCACGGCAACGACGACATGTTGTCCTCATCACAAATGGTCCTGTGTTCACAGTTTCCTATCAATTTAGAATGGAATTCAAAAATGTTGGAAGTACAAGACAATCTTCCCTGAAAAATTTGGCTATTTCTCATGCATTACAAAATTTGAACAAATGACTGTCCCTGAGATGATATCAAAGGTTCTAGGATCCTAAATGTGACAGCATAAAACTGTGCATTAATGTATGTACTGAAGTTCACTTTTTGTCTGTCTCTATGTCATATGAGGGGTGTCTATCTTCCTCTGTCTCTCCTTTGCATTTGTTTGTGTGCACATTATTACGACTGTGGGGCCCACATACTTTACATATTCAAACCCCACACTCGTATAAACAAAACAATCTTTCATGCAAACAGTGAAAATAACGGAAAAATCACTCCGAATTTACCTTGATTTCTTGCCTTTTATTATCTTCAGCACCTCGCACTGTATATGCGTGCCAAAAAACTTATCAATCTTCTATTAATATGCATAAGATTTGTAACAACATATATACGTGGGAAGGATTCTAGGTCAATACTCTGATGGGAACTCTACATGTTTATCTACAGTCATGTACGTCGCAAGGGGATAGTATAACATCCCCCCCCCCCCCCCATGAAAACCTTTTGTCAGCAAATTTTGAATTTTTCTTGGGTGTCAACAAATCAAAAGAATTATGGAGGGGAGGGAGGCTTGTTAAGAAAAATGTTCATCTGTCAGCAAATTTTGAAAAATAGATGACCAATTTTAATCCTTACCAGCATACTTGATCAGAAATTTTTAGCCAACTTGTCAGTACATCTTGGCCAACACCCCCCTCTCCATCCTGCCCATTTCAGACATGACAATGCTGTAACTAACCTGTCCTGTTCCATTGCACTGATGACATTTCGATGTCTTGGTCCCTGGTTCAGCTCTAGATCCCTTGCACCGTTCACACGTGTCCTCCATCTTCACATTTACTTCCTTGTTCACACCCCTGGCGGCTTCACTGAATGTCAAATCCATGGCCACCTACAACACAGACAATCAGGATAGATGAATATATTCCAGGGATAATTCGACACAAAACTCCACCCTATAACATTCACTACAAGTACAATCCAGTACCAATAGATTGTCTTTACAGGGGTTCTTTTAGAAGTTTCACACTTGGCACTCCATAAATCAGTTAACTCAGTCAAACCAGGGCCCTGTTTCATAAAACTTGTTATCAATAACAACTGTGCCATTTCTATGACAAATATGCTCTCAGCCAATCAGATGCAAGTATTTTAGTAGATTATAACTGCTAATGTAACTTGTTACTGATAACAAGTTTTATGAAACGGGGCCCAGGTTCAACTTGGTCTACCTTTATGAATAGAAGCCTATGAAACCGAATATAGTATTCTATTTGAATGTGTAAGTCATTTTTAACAAGATTGCCAAGTCATTTCTTACTCAACTTTTTCAACCACATACACACCATATTGTCTGTTGAGAATTAGAATGGTGTTAACTCTATTTAAAAGTACATGAGTTAAAGCCCTTATGGCTCTCATCCGACGACATAATGACTACCTATTTTTCATTTACCTCATGAGCTGTGTTGAATCCTCCAAACATAGACTCATCAAACATGCCACCTCGGTCAAAGGCCTGATTGCCAAAGATCTTACGGAAGAGTTCCTCTGGGTCCATCGTCGACTGCTGCCACTGGCCCTGGAATCCCCCTGTCCCACCTCCCATTCCACCAGCCCCAAAGCCAGCTTGTCCCAACGTGTCATACTCTTTCCTTCGGCCCTCGTCTCCCAGTACCTGCCACAGAAATACCCCGAAAATTGTCATCCATTATTTGGCATTACTTTTGAAATGATTCTACTGCTGTATGTTGATCACTGTCATGGTGTCCTAAATGAGGCAGGGAGCAGAATATAAGGGAATGAACAAACCGCCGACTTTGTGGAGGAAAGATCAGAAGAATAAGAAATTATATCTAGGCGACAAAGAAAATTATCCTGGTCAGAAGTGTTGACTGAAGTTTTTAACATTTTCCCCCAAATTATGCAAAGCTACATGTAGGCATTCGTTTGGAAAGTAAGTTTTTGTTGTTTTTTTTTCTCTTTATGGAATACAATCACATTAGACTGGACAATGCACTTTGTCTAGTCTTAACACTTCTGGTTTCATCCACTTTACAAACCTGTATCAAGAAGACAAATGTTATTTTTCATTGTTCAAGGTGAAATAGACATTGTTCCAGGATATTCTACCTTGTGAACCATTTTTGATATTTGATATCTAAATAAACATGCTTTTCTTTATCAAATCCACTTGTGGGACTGCAAGTGTTAACTAACCTCATATGCCTCTGCAACCTCAGAAAACTTCTTGGAAGCATCAGGATTCTCTTTGTTCCTATCAGGATGGTATTTCTTCGCCATCTGTTAAAAAAAACAACCAAAAATTGTAATTTGGATTACATATATCTGAAGCAGAGAATTATTCCTGGTTTTAATAATAATAATAATAATAATAATAATAATAATAATAATAACAACAACAATAATAATAATAATAATAACAACAATAATAATAACAATAACAAACCGTTCTTGTATAGCGCATATAACGTTATGATATACATGTAATGTCCCTATGCATTCAAAAGGGTTTGGAGTGTGTGTGTGTGTAATTGGGTTTTTACAGACGTGTATCAATCAGATATGATTATTTACGTCTGGGGACCGACCTTTAACGTCACCATCCGAAAGACGTGACTCAGTTTCGAACCTGGGTCCGCTGAATCAGTTTATAACTTCCACTGTTAGCTGGATTACAGGCGCACGCCACAACGCCCAGTTTGGACATTATTACCCCGGCTTTTAGTGGAATGCCTTGGGCACACTGGGTATACTTACATGTACATCCATGTCACATTCTAACAACAGCAGAAGATATATGATGGAAGAAGGAATAAAAATATGAAATTAGGGATATCTCAGAAATGCAGGCTTTCAATTGTGAACTTTTTAGGGGCTGTGTTGAACATTCAAAGGTGAATCTATAAAATTAGAAAATTAAAGAAATTTATAAAATAAAGAAAAATACGAATTCATTTTTCCTCACATTTCATCATTAAATATAAAGGTCTACATCTCTGCCACATTAGGTGTTCTATAAATGCTATGGGACATACATGTAGATAGATAGAAGTGCCAAAATATGTTTAAAGTAGAATTTCATTGATTTTGAATATTGATTTAATTTTTATTATTGCATAGGTGAAGCTTAGATTGAACAAGGTTATCAAAATTCAACGCTTGGAAACATTTGAAGTAATAATTATTATCAATTATAAAATGATATAACACAGCCCCGCTATAGCACCTATAGAGCTCTTTGAACGCTGCTGAGATATGTGACGTCATACCGGGGAGCAATCCTTCCTAAGCAGACGATGCCCCATAACATCTTATACATTTTCAGTGCCTGTTTTGTCATCTCATCTTCACTTATTTCTCTTACTTCACTAGCATCAGTATAAATGCTTATTTGTTGCCTCACTCTAAATTTCCTGCATGGTATTATTTTGATGAAAAATGCAGCGTTAAAAAAATAAAGGAATCAATCGCTTGTAAACAAAAAAAGATGCCATTGTATTTTCAGCTGCATGCACCGCGTTTCAAGAGGGAACGAATACCATCCATGCTATAATTCAGCGGGCTTTACAATTCGAAAGTGTGATTTCTTTGATTGATCATTGACCCTTATCATGACTTTTTACAAACAAAAGATTTTAGTTACTAGAAACGGTTTCACTTCCCTTTTAGAATGTGAAATACGGTCATGGTGAAACAAACCAAACTCTTTATAATTTAAAAATAATTGCATTGCAGTTACGTTCACTTGATATAGGACGTCGTCTGCTTAGGCAGGATTGGCACCTGATGTGACGTCACGAAAACATCGGTATATTTCTGGCGAATCGCTCGGATATCCCAGATGCTGAGAAGTGTTTTTATTTGTCTTATTTTTTAATTATCAAACACACAGTTAACGTAAAACTTATACGATTACCGTCTGCAAGCTTTCTAGTTTCTAGAGATACATTATTGAGCATATTTGTGATTTGCTTTGAATATCTACTTTAATATACCAACCTCATAATAAGCCTTCTTGATTTCTTTCTGAGTTGCTGTTTTAGGAACTCCCAGTACTTGATAAAAATCTTTCTTTCCTGCTAATGCTGCTGTACTTGTGTGTATATTCCTGCTGAATCCTTGGACAAATTGATGTTGCTGCAAACCTGTAGGCATTTATGTAGAATGGTCACAGTTACTAGAGTGTAAAAAAGACAGAACTTTATATTCAGTGAGTCATGAGCAAATAAAAAGCAAAAAAAAAATTTCAACAACAATAACAACAAATTCCACCCATGTGGAGCACAGGGTCTGACACAAGTATGTACTTTGTTATGCATGTAAATCCAGGGAGCTCAGCCACAGCTATAGGATGCATAGCTCAAGGTTCATTTATACCACGTCTATTTATACCTCCAGTTTGGTTACATTTGCTTCAAAAGAAAGCAAGGTAATATCAAAATTTGCACTTAAATATCAAGAAAAATCTTTAACCTCACTATCTGAAGTCCAAAATTTACGATTTGATAATCATTTCGATGAAAAACAATGCATTTTGCTGGAAAGGCCAATATGTTCCCCATGTGCCGTGTACAACAAACGGAAAATATCGGCAGTCCCAGCGAAATGTAGGTTTTCCAACAAGACAGAACAACTGCCTAGACCTCTTCCTCATCAAGAGGCCTACCCTTGTTGACAAGTGTTCTTCACTACCTGGGATCAGTAACCATGATATAGTGTCTGTGGTGTAATATGTCATAACTAGCAGATGCAAACCTGTGAAGAGAAAGATCTTCCTCTGGAAGCATACGGACATGGAGAACATGAAAAAGGATTGTCTTGCATTCCAGAAAGTCTTCACTGATAGATACTGCTGCTCTTCATTGTAGCTCTATACAAGTCATGTGGTCTGACATCAAAGTCTCCTTGATCCACTTACTGGACAAATATGTGCCATTCAAGATGACATCGACTAGATACAACCAACCATGATTACCCGTTCTGTGAAACGCCTCACTCGGAAGAAAAAGAAATGCTACAACAAAGCTAAGTCTAGCAATGATCTAGGTGACCGTGAGAAATATCTAGAACTCAAGAAGCAGACAAGCTTGCAAACAAGCCTACAACAGATACCTTACAGACATAGTCAGCCAGATACCACAGGCAACCCAAAGTGCTTCTGGAGCTTCATAAACAGCAAGCGATGTGAAGCTTCTGGTGCGGCTCTATTGAAATCGTCTGATGGATTGACTTACTCAGACAGCCTATCCAAGGCGAATATCCTATGTCATCAATTCTCATCTGTTTTCAATTCCAATGAAGACTTGACTAGTCTGAGAGATAAAGGACCAAGTCTAAACCCAGCTATGGATCACATTACTATTTCTCCACCAGGGGTTCAGAAGATTCTGTCCGAGCTCGTTGTTCATAAAGCCAAAGGCCCTGATGAAATCCCAGCCAGACTTCTAAAGGGACTTGCCACTAAACTGATACCTGTGTTCCAAGTATTCTTCCAAGCTTCCCTCAATCAGGGTGTCATACCTGATGAGTGGGAGATGGCTAATGTAGCTCCCATCTTTGAGAAAGGCGACCACAGCAGGCCAGAGAACTACAGGCGATCTCCCTGACGTCAGTGAACTGCAAAGTACTGGAGCACATTGTTCTCAGCAACATGACCCACCTTGAAGACCACAACATCTTGTCTGAAGCACAACATGGCTTTGGCAAGAAACGATCCTGTGTCTCTCAGCTAGTTCTTACTGTCCAGGATCTCTCCAAAGCCATTGACGACAGAGAACAGCTGGACATGATACTTCTAGATTTCTCTAAATCCTTAAACTAGGTGCCACATGGAGGCTGTTACAAAAGCTCCAATTCTATGGAATCCAGGCCTGTGAGTGGGGTTTCAAAAAAAGAGCGGAAGAAAAGCTGAAACTAGTTTACCTAATTTATTTACTTGTCTTCTGCTTCGTATTTGACGTAATGCAGATTGAACGGCTGGCCCGCCCGACACTTGCGGCGGCACGGTCCGCAGTTCTCTGGTACATAAATGCAAGCAACATGAACTTCACTTCGCGCGCAAAGGCAAAACACATACAGTACATGTACAGTACATTGTTTTTCCATTGGTCGCAAGAGAGCTAGACTCCGCTCGCGCTTGCAGCCATTTAAAACCATTGAAATAATGGTTGTCAATAAAATAGCGGGAATAGCACACAGGGAAAAGAGCGGAAATTGAAACCGGCGAGAATAATAAAACTAGCACATCAATGATGTGGCGCTCATCCGGCATGCAGCAAAGAAATTGATGCAATTTGTACTTTGAACACAGTAGACATTGTAATGAATCGATGAAATGTACATGTATTGGTTACATGCATGTACAGATGATGAAGTGCCTATTGCAGATCTGGCTAAATGTGGTTTTGGAAGGAGACAGTGACATGTAGATATGAATGAAAGTCTGGAAATTGACAACTCAAGTTGCACGACTTCAGTTAAAAGATTTTGGGGAATGTAAATTTTAATAGTTTTACTGTGTGACAGAGAAATTTGAAATAAAGCATAAAGTTAGTCAAGGTGAGGTATCTCTACCAACTGTGAAATCTTTATTGAGAGAGATTTGAAGGTTAAGATTTGTAATAAAAGAGAAAAGCACTGAATGACATAAGTTATGCATTGGTGTAAAAAAAAGAATTTTAAGGTTGGGACATTTAAGGGTGGCTTCAGTGCATTGTCCCTCACTGTTTCAAGTCTTTATTAGCTCATAACCCGCTATTGTTGACCACTGTCACTTCTGGGTTCTCGGTTCTGTCGATGATGTCGACAGAAATCATGTAGAAAGGTATAGCCTTTGAAATAATCCAGCAGCCATGGGTTTCATAATGGACAGGGCAAAGAGTTCAAATAAATTTTGTATAAATTACCATAAATAATTTTCTAGATAAAATTTCAAAATTCCGAGTAGAAGTTCAATGAACCTCATGAAAGTCTTCCTCAATAAATGAGGAAGAAGAAGCAAGTTTTGTGATTTTGTAATAAATTTCGCATAAATTAGCATAAATAATTTTCTAGACAAAATTTCAAAATTCCATGAAGAAGTTCAATGAACTTCATGAAAGTCTTTTAGATGGAAGAAAAAAAATCAAAATCAGTCAATAAATGAGGAAGAAGAAGCAATTTTTGTGATGTTTTAATAAATTTTGCATAAATTTGCATAAATAATTAGCATAAATTATTTTCTAGACAAAATTTTAAAATTCCGAGTAGAAGTTTAATAAACCTCATGAAAGTCTTTCAAATGGAACAAAAAAAAAATCGAAATCGGTCAATAAATGAGGAAGAAGAAGCAATTTTTGTGATTTTTGAATAAATATCGCATAAATTAGCATAATTAATTTTGTAGACAAAATTTCAAAATTCTGTGTAGAAGTTCAATGAACCTCATGAAAGTCTTTCAGATGGAACAAAAAAAATCGAAATCGGTCAATAAATGAGGAAGGAGAAGCAATTTTTGTGATTTTTGAGAAATGCGCATAAATTAGCATATTTAATGAGTTTCAAAATTCTGTGTAGAAGTTTCGAATCCCCCACCTAGTGCTATCATATAAAGCAAACGGAATTAAAATCGGGTAAGAAATGGCGAAGAAGAAGCATTTTGAAATTGTGGACGGACGACAGACGAAGGACGGACGGACGGACGGACGGACGGACGGACGGACGGACGGACGGACGGACGACGGACGACGGACGCCTCGCCACGGCACAAGCTCATCTGGCCCATTCGGGCCGGATGAGCTAAAAAAGCAGATTTCCGCTAAAAAGCGGAGATTTCACAGGCCTGCGAATCAGGGGACATACTCACCAATGGGTTTCAGACTTCTTGAGCAACAGGACTTGACAGGTTGTGCTGGAAGGATCCATCTCCAACACCTGCCAAGTAACATCTGGCGTCCCGCAAAGCAGCGTCATCGGTCTGATGCTCTTTCTCCTCTTCATCAATGATCTGCCAGAATACCTTTCCCCAAACTCAACAGTCAAGCTCTTCACTGATGATTGTATGCTGTACAGCAAAATCAAGGCCAAGGAAGATGTACAACATCTCCAAGAGGACCGTGACTTTTCAACCCACAGAAATGTCAAGTCCTCCATGTTACCAACAAATGCAAACTCATCATCAAATCCTACTCCATCCACTGACAGACACGATGACGCTGAGCCGGAACCAACACATCAATTCCGTCACCAAAAAGGCCAACTCCACCTGTACCTTCCTTCCTTCAGAGGAACATCAGACCAGGGCTCAGAAAGGTCCAGGAACTGTGTGCTACAATACTCTCCTACAGCCTGTCATGGAGTATGCAAGCATGATATGGGACCCTCACACGCAAGCCAACATCAAGAAGCTTGAAATGGTGCAACAGCGCTAAGTCCGCTTCATTTTCAATGACCATCGGAGAACAAGCAGCGTAGTAGCCATAATGAATCAACTCAAGTGGCCGACATTACAAGAACGTGAGGCACAGGCCAAGGTGGTGATGATCTATTGCATCACCAACCCACTGATAGATATCCCACATACATTCCTTACTCCATCTACAAATTCTACATCCCTGCATAGAGGGCATTCCCAGAAGTTCATGGTGCCTTTCCCCAGAATGCTGGTCTACCAGAGAAGACGCTGGAACTCCCTCCCTCAGCAGTCTGTAAATTGTAGCTCTGTTAATAGCTTCAAGCAAGAGGTACGAAAGACCCAGCTCCGTTAAAACATGGAAGTTGTTTTTACTCGCACTCAGTTGTCCTGTACCTTTTATCAGACAATCAGACATAGTACATGTATACATCTGCACTGCACCGCAACAGTACGACAATACGCCTGATGGTGGACTGTACTGCAACTGAAGAAGAAGAAGGCACACTGGTGATTTTGAGTCGTTTGAATCAGCGCTACAACACGGGGAACATATCAGTGATTCCAGCAAAAAGCATTTTTTTTTCATCGAAATGATTATCAAATCTTAAATTTCGGACATCAGCTAATGGGGTAAAAGATTTATTTTTTTAATATCTAAGTGCAAATTTAATCTTACCTTGCTTTCTTTTGAAGTAAATGTAACCAAACTGGAGGTAAAAATAGACGAGGTATATTTGCACCTGGCGCTCTGCTACAAATTTTAACGCACTGCTACTGCACTTTCATGACTTTCTAGTTGTAATATACCTAGGTGATCATCTTGTTCCAGTTTTTTCCAAGTAGAATTCTGTGAAAGAAACCATCTCAAAGCAATTGGGAAGGGTTGATCATGTGTGCGCAAGTATTAGTGTGTATGGCTGTCAAACCTGGATTTGCCCCTTTCATACCTGTAGCTGCAATCATTATACGAAAGAAGAAGTGTGTGCTGTGAGACTAGTGTATATTGTGAGACATTAAATTTATCAAAATGATGAAAGAAATTGACCAAATCTCGCTGAAAAGAACATGCAATGCACACAGAAATGGGTATATGGGACTGCACACACCTGTGGCATGAATATTCGGCTCGAACACTTCAGCTATTTCTCGTCATATTTCGAATATGAGGACATTTGAAGAGCAATCCTGCTACAATACAATTGCACAACATCGTGGGCAAAAATAGCAGGATCCTTAATTGCGTCCTTTCTTTTTCACAATGATGAGGAATGATAAGCTCTCTCTCTCTCTCTTGTATCCTTCCTCCGCTAAGGTCGGAGATCATCGGCACTTGAGTCTGCCGAAATTCATTAAGTGGCGTTCTGTGGGTCATTGGAGTATTTAACTGTTGTTGAGAAGATTTTGACGAGTTGTGTGAAGGTTACGTATGAAATAGAGGATAAGTGTATGCATCTGAGCTTTGGCACTATTGTTCATGTGTCCAGGAGGGAGAAAGAGGACCACCTCCAAGAACAGCTCAGGGGCAGATTCAAAGTACTGCGCAAACTGCCTAGTGTTGCTGTTGGCCTTAGTACGATTAATGAAGTCTTGTAGGTTTAGTTTTTCAGGGTTACACCATGTAATTCTTAGCGGAGCTCACCAGCCCTTTTCAGGGCTCTTATTCCTTGAAAGAATTACATGGTGTAACCCTGAAAAACTAAACCTACAATTCAGTATCTCCACCATGAAAGTGTCGCTGATACTTCACTAATGAAGTCTTGTCGCACAGATGTAAGAGCTGGGCAGGTTGCAACAAGGTGTACAACATCTTCTCGCTCTATGAGACAGAGTCGACAGCAGTCATCAACTGCCTTCCCAATCCTGACAAGCCTGGCTTGGGTCAGGTAGACGTTACAGGAGAGCTGGGCTCGGATGGTGATGGCCGGCCTCAAGCTCGGGTTGGCAAAGCCTGTTCCAGTGAGTTCGAATAATTTCATTTTTTTTCCTTTAAATTAAAATTTCCCCATTTATTTTTCAGTTTTTGGTCATGTTGTTGGTCTTTTAATTTGAAAATGGGGTTAAAATTTTCTTCATTTCTTCTTTTAAGAGTAGGGTCTAGTCCACTCACACTTATGCGAGGTTATTGGTGATAACTTCGCACTCTGTACCTTCATACCATGAGCAATTGCCTCCCATAGGCAAGTGTGTGATATCAATCTTGCCCATGTGTGCAGGAGGGGAGCAAGATCACCGACCAAAAACAGGCTGAAAATTTCACTTGATCAAGATGATAAAGATCCTATCGAAGGATCTGGCATGAAATTAGATATTCTATCATTCTAAAATGTAGAAGGAAGTATTTTCTCAAAATTTTGCCGATTATATTGGTCATGTTGGTGTTTTTACCTCTTCAACTTAGAGGTTATGACAGGCCAAAATTGGCCAACTTAGCATCCGTACCCAACCGCCATTAAATCCGCGTGACAAAGTGAATATTTAGTCAAGTTTCTTATTTGTTATTGTTGAAATCATGCTCATATTTAACGGAATAAACGCTATTGTTGTCAATTTCATAAGTGAAAAAGAAAATCAGGTAAGACCTGAGCGGGTGTCAAACCCGCAACACTGCATCAGTGTAGAGAGAAGCCTCTGACCCATCGTCTTAACCACTAGACCACGAGCAATTGACGGCAGAAGCAGGGTTAAAAAAGACTATGTACCTTCGCTCTACAGAAATTCTATGTCTTTGTGAATGTGCGGTCAGTCATTCCAACTCGCACAATAGGCGAGACAAGCCTTTTAGCAGCCTACTTTTTTTTCAGTAAGCTAGGCGGTACTAACTTTCGTCTGGGTACGGATGCTAAGATGGCCCCAAAATTGACACAGCTCCATATAGTGATGGTCCCAGGAGTGGGTCTAGTCTTACGAGATAAAACTTAAAAGAAGTTGGTAAACGATAAATATAAATTTCCCAGAGACTATTTTAGATAGACCACATGGGCATTATCGTGGTTGAGGAATTATAACTATAATTATTATAACCTTGTTCAGTGGATAAGTGGAAACCACCATTCGCTCCGCACAGAAGTGCTTCATTATGTTCATTGCATTACACGCATCGGTTTCATTTAATATTTCCCTGTCCACCATACTCCATAGACTCTGCACTTTATTTTTGCGTGCTAATGAAGAGTGGTTTCCTCAAAGACAATAACGATATAGAGATAGTATTATAGACCCTAGCCTTTTATTAATTTAATTTCTGTGCCTGGAGCCCGGAGCCAGGCCCTCCAGAATCCTGGGGTGGTATTCTGAGATTTATTTTATCTTGATTTTAGTGCATGTAGACTTGTAGTGAAAAGATTTTGTCATAACAAATTTCAAATTGCAACATTTCATTGGCGTTTGCGCAGATGAATTCTGCGTATGCAGCCACTTTTGCGCAGGCATTAACAAATGATGCACCATAAGCGTACATTTTGTTATGACAATTAAAATTATTTCACTAAAATCAAGATAAAATAAATTTCAGAATACCACCCCGGCCCAGGTTAATTACAGTCCTATCAAAATTGACACAGCATCGATTTATACACCTGGGTCTAGTACGATTAAGTTTACCTAATTAGTTAACAGGCTAATCTTACCTCCTCCTAGTTTCTCTTGCAAAGTAAAGCTTCTGGGTTGTAAAAATACAGAAAAACTAGAAATACTGGTAGCTGACACGTTTCTGCATGTTTTACATAGGTTAGGCCGAACAATCTCTCCTTGAAACAAATAAATTGAAGACGAATTTTTGCATGTCCTTAATCTTCGCAGAATAGTAGCGGTCGCCATTTTGAATAACATGTGCGCGCAGCATGCTAGCATAGCGCATGCATTCATATTAATAGCCGGCCGGGCCGCCGACCTAGCAAATACCCGGTACGGTATACAGTACCCATGCGCGGTCCACTAATCGGTATACTAGTATCATCGACCTGGCCAGCTAGCCCGGGGTGACGAGGCCCATATTATGGTTCGTATACACAATAGCTGGTGCGTGGACACATGCGCATCTAGTTCTGGAGTCTCTTTTAACTGTAGAATACTCAAAAAGAAAGGTACCGTATCGTAATCATCTTGAAGCCAGCGAGCTAAGGCCCGGCCTGGTACCACTGCCACTGGTAGGCCACCGCTGCCTGCCGCCCTCGAGCCTGCAGCCGCGCCTGCAGGGGGAGGGGCGCTGATGTTTGTTTACATTTTGCATCTCCCTGACCCTGGCCTGGCCTGGCCTGGTTTCATGTGATGGGGAGCCTAGGCCCTACCAAGTACTATGTCTGCACTCTGCA
The DNA here is from genome assembly GCA_025618425.1 of Heliocidaris tuberculata. Taxonomy (NCBI): domain Eukaryota; kingdom Metazoa; phylum Echinodermata; class Echinoidea; order Camarodonta; family Echinometridae; genus Heliocidaris; species Heliocidaris tuberculata. The sequence continues at coordinate 3,817,522 of CM046846.1, read as the reverse complement.
CACCTAAGATTTGACTTGAAAATGAACAAGAAATTTCTTGAATATTCTTCTAATGCTTAATTTGAATTTTTATGTTATTCCTGATATTCTAAACTTAAACATGTTAAAAGTCAAGAGTAAGTTTGCGAAAAATCTCATCAAAATTAGAGCAAGAAACGGCGGCTGTGTCATTTCAACATTGAAAAAACAATGGTGCCACAATGTACCTTGCAGAAATATTCCAGTCATCAGCTAACCTTGGCCTGTGGAAACTATACTGGGACCTAAATTGTTGATCTACTTCATGACAACTGTGTGGTTTAGATCTCCAATGGAGATCTACTTTTTTATTTGTCTCTACAAATTAAATGTTAGAATGACTTGATTAGCTTGAATAATGTTAGATTACATGTAGGCTATACTTACCATCATTCAGCATTTTTATTTCTTGATAACTGTCCTCTTTCCAGAATGTTTGCTGGTTCATTCTTAGCAAGATCACAAATAAGGCACTGCATCAAGGCATCCTTCTTCAGATTTCCACTGCATTCTTCTCAAAGAAGCTTCCTCTCAGCATCTAGGGCATCCATGATGTCGACATCATCCACCTCGCCATCTGTGGTCATTTACAGCATTTATAATGAAGGTCCAAGGGGTATCAGAAAGGCTCTTCAGACCACCTCTCCGCATGTCTATGAGGGATCTACTTTTGTTGATTGTGATGAGGAACCCTTATCAGGTGAATTTTGAGACAAACCTTGGACTTATTTCAGAAATGTTATAAAGAAGCTGTTGTCAGTAGGGTGTGATGGAAGCCCCATTAATTATTTCTTACAAGTATGTGCTGTTTATTTGATGTAATTGATAATTTGAATGTAGTCTTCTTATCCTTATATTTTGAATATACTGTTATTGTATTGTAGGAATCATAGCATTGGAGTGACCCAATCTTAGTCTTAGTTTCTAGAAATCCAATCTGATTTTGCTATAAAAATTAGAACATTGCCTAATCCAAGTGTTCTTTATTCTTTTTTTCTCCTCACCTGCCCTCATTTTCCTTCCTCAATCCCCTTCCCTCCTCCCTTCCTCCCTTCTCTCTATCTTTCTTTCTTTCTCTCCCTCCTCCCCCCGCTCTCTCTCTTTCTCTCTCCTCCCCATCCCTCCTCTCTCTCTCCATCTCCATATATTTCTCTTTCATCCTATGATTCATGGTAGACAAATCTGTTGAGAGTTTGAAAAAGGCAGAAATAATTCTGATGGATCCTCAGAACCTTCCTTCATTGATGACAGTGCTAGAGAATGTGAAATGGGTGCAGTCCACGTGGGCAGGTTAGTTTCTACTCATGTTAAAAGTATAACATTTCTGGTGTGTTTTTATTGGTTTTCAGTGTCAAAGTCCTTTTTCTACACGGTGGTTGAATTGTTAAAACTGATATATAATATTGCCAAGTTTCAAGCAAATTGATTAATAATTATAATTAGTTTGTTGAAAAAAAATTTTGCCTTTCTTGTGATACTTTTTCGAAACAATGGATATTGATAATAATCTTTATTATTATATGCACTAAATTGCATCACATGATGCTGTAGGCACTCCAAAATAATTACTCTGGTATAGCCAAGCTGACAATACACGTATGTTGTAGGTACCCATTTACACTTAGGTCGAGTCGCCAATGTATTTCACTATTTTGCCAAAAGAAGATTGTGAATGAACCACTACATGTATTATTGTATACCATGACTTCATCTCTACACTGTTTGCAAGTTTACACATCAAGAAAACATGAGATCAAATTTGTTCAATTCATCTGGAAATTTGTTTCAGTGTTCAAGACTAACACACTGTGGACTGAATTCAAGTGATTTCAGTCATGATATTCTCACATTAAAGTAGTTGGATTCTAAGTAATCCTGTTGGACTTGTATTTGATTGCACAGCAATACTAAATCTTGTGAATTTCTCTCCCTCTATTTTTCTATTTGTATTGCGTCATTTAGGGGTTGACAGCTTTATAAATAAGTTTGATCCTGCTCTGCTGCCCCCGAAGTTCACCCTGACCCGATGTGCTGGTGTGTTTGGCAATCATATGGCTGAGTATGTCATAGGTCAAATCCTAGCTCATGAGAGGTCTTTCAAGTTTCTATGGGAGGCCCAACAAAAGAAAGAATGGTGAGTGCATATTTGGTTCTATTGTGGTATGTCTGGGAACATAGTGATATAGTGGTTCATACTTGACTCTCGATCGAAAGGTTGATTTCTACAGTTGTCTCTCTCCACCCAAATCGTAAATGGATACCTGGGGCCTGTTTCTCGAAACCAACGACAAGACAGTCATAACTTTATACGCCAACTACGGAGATGTCCATGATCTTCCTAAACTGTTTCACAAAGAGCTAACTAGCTAGACATCTCGTGATATCGATACTATCGGCGAGAATAGGAGCCGACACGTAGGCTTGGTTGCAATTACACTATATTTTTAAAAGCTAAATTTAACTCAACTGTAAATATTTGAATGAATTAGGGAATAAAAGAAAACAGAAAATGTAGAAGGGTATAACAGATGCCAAATAATTTTTAATCGCCTCCAGTGTACTAAAATTGACTCGGTTTTCTCAAACATGAGTAATATCACATGTGGTGTACCTCAAGGGTCGTTGCTTGGTCCATTACTTTTTATTCTTTATATAAACGACATCTTCAAATCAACAGCAACATTAACTTTTGTTCTTTATGCCGACGACACGAATATTTTATGTAGTGGATCAAATCTTACCTCTCTGTGCAGTAATGTTAATCAACAGCTAAGCCTTGTATGCGAGTGGTTTAAGGCTAATAAATTGTCCGTCAATCTAAAAAAAAGCAACTATATGATTTTTCACAACAATAAAAACATTGATTTAGACAGCATTTCCATATATCTCGACAACGTACTACTATCTAGAGTTGAAAACACAAAATTTCTAGGTGTGCACATCGACAGTTCTATGTCTTGGAAAAAACATATTCTTGAAACAGAAAACAAAGTCTCTAAAAACATTGGCATCATTTCTAGACTGCGGCACATTTTACCAAACAACATCCTCCGTATGCTTTACAACTCTCTTATTCTACCATATCTATCATACTGCAACCTGGCCTGGGGGAACTCTACAACCTCCAAATTGCAAAAACTAATCACTCTACAAAAGAAAATAATTCGTATAACTACAGGTACTGCTCCCCGGTCTCACGTCGACCATTTGTTCAAACAATTTAACATACTAAAATTTACCGATATAAATAAACATCAACAAAGCATTTTTATGTACAGATGTACAAACAATTTATTTCCTGAAGAATTTTGTAATCTTTTTCAATTAAATTCTACGATTCATAAATACGAAACCAGACACGCAAATCACATCCATCTACCCAAGCACAGAACCCTATTATTCCAACATAATATCCGGTACTCAGGACCCAAGCTGTGGAACGTTATCCCTGACACAATAAAATACTCCGCATCTCTCGCTAGCTTCTCAAGAAGGATGAAAAAATATTTCACTTCATCTTACAAATAATATGGTTTAAGACACTTCCACACCCTCCGTTGTATCTATTCTCTCTATTCTTTCTTCTCTCTGCCTCTTCGTGAATATTTCTCTTTTCCGTACAATTCTCATGTTGCACCTCCATTCTCCCCCTCTTTTTCCTCTTTCCCCTTCTTTTTCTTTTCTTTTCTCCTCCCCCTTTTTCCCCTCCAGTCAAGCTCAGCGGTCTCTTTCTTTTTTTGTATGTAGCTATTTTTCTTTTTATATATTTATTATGTAATAATGTATTATGTACTAAGGGCACCCTCGCCCCAAGCTTTTGCTTTTAGCGGTGTGTCCTCCAACTATGTATGTATCACATTAGTGTATATTTTGTCATATTTTTTGTTCAAAATATATGTACATTATTTTGCTCATTTATTAATTTGTATATTGAAAAGTTGGAAATAAATGTCTTTAAATTGAATTGAATTGAATTGGATTCGCTTGTAAAATGAAAAATATGAGTGATTTATTTCATGATCGGTGAGCCAGTTTTACGTTGGATAGGTACCCCCCGGATGTTGTGATTTGATAGTTTATAAAAATAAACCCATATATTTTCATTGTAATAATAATATGCTTTGAATGTTTTACATAATGTTTTTGGGCTTGAGTATGATATGGAAATTACAAAAATATTCATATTATAAGTTTAAACATGTATATTTCAAAGTATTCATTTTAAAAATCGTTGATATAATCTATGTTTACACTGATATGGGTCTGAAAACCAGAGAATATGCCATTGACTATGGCTGGCCTACCGTGTCATATTACAGTTCCCTCGTCGGATTTTAGTTCACCAAAGAGATCTTTATAGAAATCATTTACGAATATCACCCAATTATTTGTTTTCACACAAAAAGCACTCTTGTTATTATTATATAAGACGTAACATGTGATTTTCAAGTTTATTATGGTAGCATGTCTTTTTTTTATGCTAATTGATCAAATATGAAGGACCCATATCGTAAAATAGCTTTGCAATCAGAAGTTAAGAGACTTACTAAATTCATTTTGACAAAAAACATACCTAGCAACAGTTACGAATTTATATTTTTTTCTAGATTATAATACTTCCCAAGTTCCCATTGCTTATCAGTAAGGCTTGTATTTTTTCTTGCCCAATGTTTATTTGTCAATAGTTTTTTTTTTTTTTTTCCAGTTTCCAATGATGGGATTAATTTGACAAATTTTGGTTTAACCTTTTTTTTTTCAAATCCCACCACATTTTGATACAGGCCTATCTCCTGTCAGTCTATTATTGTTATCGTTTTTATTATGGTTTTCTTTTTCATTTGAAAAAAAAAAGTTCCTTTCATATTGAAATGACCTCAATTAGACTGTTGTTTGTTTGTTTGTTTTTTATTTTTATCCATTAGAATGTGGAAAGAGTGTTGATTCACTAGAGTTAAGTGGAGACAAGCCTTGAACAAAAACACTATGTATTTTATATAATTTTCATAATATAAACATGGATAAATTCCAGATAAAGTGAATGCGTAGAAAGAGTTGCATAGCTTAGAAGTATGTAGTGTCACTTTTTGCCTACCATAATCTACCCAATAAATAACATGTGATGGCGCTGTACGTCGACTAAAAAAGATATGACAGTGTTGGAGGCGTCATAAGTCCTTAGTCAGGAAGTTGTCATGCATCTTGGTAAAGACGGCTTCGTGAAACACGTAGCGGACAACTAGAGAACTAGCGAGCGCTGACTTAGTGAAGAACTTAGACATATGACGGTTTCGAGAAACAGGCCCCTGGGGGGCATTTCATCAAGTGTCTTGTCAGTTGTCAGTGATTTTTACTGACAAATTTGCTCTCAGCCAATCAGATGCAAGGATTTCAGTAGCTTATAACAGTTATTGCAACTTGTCATTGATGATTGATGACCAGTTTTATGAAACAGGGCCCTGTTAGGATTTATTCCTGGAAATACATTGTTCGCTAATATTGGCTGCCCGGAGCTAAGGCTAGGGTAATAATATCCAAATCCCTTTGGAAGTGCTTAGAGATCAGAGACATTATACCACAGTGTGATATGCACTATACAAGAACACTTTATTATTTATTGTTACATTTTGTTGGTGTTGTTGAGTAATGTTGTATTTTAGAAGATATTAAATTTGTTCCAGTTGATAATCTGCTGAAGACAAAGACATTTCTCTTGTATTTCCCATGGGTTTGATCTTAATTGTCCCCGCCGAACGAAGTTCGCGAGGGGACTATGAAACGGGCTCCGTTCGTGTGTGTGCGTGTGTGTGTGTGTCCGTCCGTCCGTCCGTGCGTCTGTCCGTGTGTGCTCAAATGTTAGAAAATGCTACTTCTCCGTCATTTCTTGGCCGATTTTGATTCTGATTGTTTTATCTGATAGGGCTTGGTGAGGGCTTCCAAACTGCTACACAGAATCGTGAAATTCATTAATTATGCAAATTCATGCAAATTTATTCAAAAGTGACGAAAAATGCTACTTCTCCTCTATTTCACATCGGATTTTGATTCCGATTGTTTTATCTGATAAGGCTGGGTGGGGGCTTCCAAACTTCTACACAGAATTTTGAAATTCATTAATTATGCAAATTTATGCAAATTTATTCAAAATTGACGAAAAATGCTACTTCTCCTCTATTTCACATCGGATTTTGATTCCGATTGTTTTATCTGATAGGGCTGGGTGGGGGCTTCCAAACTTCTACACAGAATTTTGAAATTCATTAATTATGCAAATTTATGCAAATTTATTCAAAATTGACAAAAAATGCTACTTCTCTATTTCACATCGGATTTTGATTCCGATTGTTTTATCTGATAGGGCTGGGTGGGGGCTTCCAAACTTCTACACAGAATTTTGAAATTCATTATTCATGCAAATTTATGCAAATTTATTCAAAATGGCTGAAGGTTCATAATGTTTTCATGTTTTATATTTCAGTTGTATACATGCATTGTTGGTAGGGGTGGGAGTTTCGGGTATTTTTTCAATTCGGGAACCCGACTATTTTTCGGGCGGGTTCCCGGTTACCCGAAAATGATATAACACGAATTACAAGCCAATATTTACCCCTAAGAAGCTACAAACACTGTGGGAAAACTCCTTTGTGTTTGGCAACTGAAATAAACCATTCGAGGAAAAAACAAAAACAAAAATAACAACAACAACAAAACAGGCGGAGGAAATCGCGTGGGCGCAAGACAGGATAGGCATAAGCCGCCTAAATCTAATCTGTAGAAATTGTCTACCGTCTAATCATGCCAGCGCGCCAGCGCCTTAGGTAGTCACGCGCGGTCAACAGTCCCTCGCACATGTTTATCCAAAATACATGAATGTACATGTACTTATAAAAAAGGAAGGGGAATACAAAGAAATCTTATGAAGAAAAACTCGTTTGAGACGATGATCATGATGATTCTTAATAATTTTGTACGGGCAGCTCTTGGGAATTTTGACATCGTGATCGTAGAGATCGAGTCACTTACTCACTTTGTACACAAACTTCACTGTTCACACGGAGTATTGATTTGCCTGGCGAAAATGGCGAGCTTTCTGTAGTATCTACACTCCTCATACTCTAATTATACACATTGCGAGTCCTCACGCACGCGGTCATCGTCTCACCGACCGTTTCATTCTCAACGTGTGATCAACCCGCCAATTATTGAAATTCACACACACGTACCACTACTAGTACACATAAAATCATCAATACATGCCGGGTCCTCTCTCTTCGCCAGTAGCACCATTGATATCATCATCGATCATCATAATCATCAAAGACATCATCATCATATCATCATTATCAAGATAATAACACCATCAAAACAATTATCTTCATCAGACATCAAATATCATCATTCATCAAACTCATCATTCATCAAAAAAAATCATCAAGCCAACATTTTCTTCTCTGTCCGACTGCAACTTCATCCTTTAACACACACATGCGGTTCCCTTTTCAAATTCGATCTGTTTATACAAAGCGCCTTTCCGCCCAATGCCGCCGCGGTATATGAAAGGAAAAAAGAAAAAAGAAAAAAAAAAAGGCGCATACCTTCATTGGCTGGCTGGCATATGACTTGTCATGACTTGTTATTAACGGACCGCTCATGAAATGACGTCACAAGCCCAATTTTATGAATGAAAATGTTAATCGCGCGCACTGAAGACATCCTTTGCTTCTCACAGCCTTGCTTTTCACTTTCGCATGAACAATGAAGGATATTATTTTGGGTATATCGTTCATGTACTCTTAATCTGATTTCAGTAATTGGTAACTTCTTTGCTAAAGTTTCAGGATATTGTGACAGTGTCAGATCGTGATCGTCGATGTTAAAAATACCTGTTTAATAGTGTACGAGTTGTGAGATGCCACGTGCGAGTGTGGAGCGACTGTTGAATATGCATGAGTTTGTAAACTTTACACCCGTTAATCGCTCATAGACTTATCGTTCACTGCAAAGAAGGGGGAAGGGCACTAAATGCAAATTATGTCATGGGTTCAATGAACCAATGAGCAGTCTCCGAATAGCGGCAGTGAGCTTTGCTCTCTGTGTATACAAATGTGTAAGGTTATGTTTCACAGTGAGTTGAACGAATCAAAAGCGCATCACTGCAATGGTGCGCTAGAGCGCTGCATGGATTTTTTTTACATGTAAATAGTAAATGGCTGTTCGACGTTCATCTACCGCCTTGTCGTGTACATACATAGGTGATAATTAAATACTCATTTTCGGGTATCGGTTATCTAATATTTTGACCCGGGTCCCGAGGCTCTCGGGCGGGACTCGGGTACCCGGTTTTTAGTCCCAGCCCTAATTGTTGGTATTCTCTTCTTTTGCATGCAGTAACATTATTATTTTATTCACTAAAGTTTTTCACTGAAGTTTTAAGGTTCAGGCTAGTTAATTTCCACAGATCTGCACTTCCGGCGGGGACATTTATTACGCATTGCGTAATTTACTCATTCACTTGTTCATCTTGGCTTTAATCTGAATTCATCTTGGCTTTAATCTGAATTCATCTTGGCTTTAATCTGAATTCATCTTGGCTTTAATCTGAATTCATCTTAGGTTTAACCTTAATTCATCTTGGATTTAATATGAATTCATCTTGGGTTTAACCTTAATTCATCTTGGGTTTAATCTGAATTCATCTTGGGTTTGATCTTAATTCATCTGGGGTTTAATCTTAATTCATCTGGGGTTTAATCTTAATTCATCTTTGGGTTTGATCTTAATTCATCTTGGGTTTGATCTTAATTCATCTTAAGTTTTGTATTCAAGAGATTATAAGACTGCAGGATAATCAAACCAAACTCCAGCTAGAATGTTTCTACAAAACATTTAATTTTACAGGCAAGTTGTGGTTTTTTTTGTTGGGATTCTATTTCCAATGCAGGGCTCTGGCTGAGTATTCAACTGATAGGAGTTACCACCTCTTACAGGGAAGGACAGTATCAATCACTGGTGCAGGAGAAATAGGAACAGAGAGTAAGCTTTTTGATAGAATACAATATCACCTTGAGCATCTATATAACCTAACTTGGCAGTCTCAAATAACCAATAGCAGATATAAAGGATCTACAGAATGTAGTCTATAGTCTCTGAGTTTAGAAACTGTGTTAGGAATTATTATGACTAGCAAGGGTTTGTACCTGCAAACTAATACTGGTATGCACATAATGCACCATCAGCATACATGTAACCTACAACATTTTTATTGTCTCAGTGCTAATCATCCCTTTAGGTCATGAGAGAGAGAGAGAGAGAGAGAGAGAGAGATAGCATCACTCATCCCAGGGCAAATATTCTTCTAACTCTTGCAAGTGCCCAGTGTACACCTTGATAGATACTCTTGCAGCTGTAGTAATGCAATTTGGACTTACACAATCTTAGGAATCCAGAGATTTTATTTCTTTCTTTTTTCATGGTTGTAGATCTGGTATGGTGGACCAGTTTGAAGTTTACGGGGGAGTGGGTTGAAGGATGTTGGATCAAATTTTCCAACAAGTGAGCTGAGGTTTTCCTAACAATCAAATCAAAATAATTTTAATCCTTGTCTAGTTACATTTGTCCTTAGACAAGGCATTTTATCTACCATTGTCTCTCTTTACGCAGGAGTATTATACAATGTATGGGTATCTTGTAGGAAGATTTTGCTTGAATTTTTAAGAGCGATATTATACATGTAGCAGCTTGGTTAAACCATTGTAATAGAGCACTCTAGAATTACATAGGGACATTACTTCAATGTGGTATCCACTATACAGATAAATATTGTATAATTTTGTGTTGAACTGAGTGTTATTGTCATTATGTTATCATAGTTATACTATTTTATGTCACTAACTAGTTGGAAGAGTTTGCAAGGCTTTCAACATGCGTGTTATAGGACTAGTTAGGAGGGATGTACCAAAGGAGCAACGTCATGCTGCATTTGATGAATATAGGTTAGTGCACACAATGTAAAATGTAATCTCGAGATAGGTAGCTTAGCGAAATGTAATGGCACGTAAAGACGCGGGAAAGTCAGTGCATATGAAATCACAATCAGACTTTTCTAAATAAAATGGTTATATTATTTCGCTTAAAAGTGGTCATGGAGCTAAATACTAATTTTGCATCCAAATATTTTGGTTCTGCCTCTATGGAATAAACTTATGATTTGGAATAATTTTGTCCTTTGCATCTTTCCTGCGTTTTTACGCGCCATCGCTTTTCGCTAAGCCACCTAAGACATCAAGTGAGATTGACCAATCAGCTTCCAGCCCCCGATCCAGGTCCAGTTTAGATTAGTCAGTTTATATGCCTACTTTTTTAACATTTTATTTGTCAGAATGAAAACTTCTAGGGCTGTATGTACCGAACCCTTGTTAGCATTGAGCCCTGTTTTATGGATGCTCCGACATATGCCGCAGTGACAATGGCTCTGTGCTTTATTTCGTCAATGATATAGGGTTGGGGTTAGGATTGCAATTGGGTTTTAGGTTAGTTGGTTTGGGGGAACAGTTAGATAGAGAATTTGCTGCTGGTCCAGGGTTGAAGTGTAGAATTTGCTTGGTGCAGGATAGTAACCTTGTAGCAATTGTTGTTGGAGCAGATGTCATACAACTGTTTTTATGGAACCCCAAATCACAATAAAAAAAATTTTAAGGAAGAAAAGAGTAGAAAATACCATTTATCATTTATGGTAGATATATAAGAAGTCAAATAAGCTACCAGAAGAGGAATGATTGATCTTTGTTCTTGTTTCTTTCAGGACAACCAAAGAACTTCCCTATGTCCTTGAAGAGGCTGATTTCATTGTGAATGTTCTTCCAAGCACTCAACAAACTGTGGGACTCTTTACAGGAAACATGCTCTCTCATTGTAAAAAGGTATGTAAGTTGTACTATAGAACTGTCAAGGAGTAGAGAAAGAACTGTTTTACAAAGGAAAATAATCCTGTTGTACCCATTTTTTTTTTTAATGAAACTGTTACAGTCGAACCTCGTTATAATAATTTCCTTTAGACCAAGGAAATTACCTCTTTATATCGAAAACTTGTTATTTCAGGGGTAAAAAAAAAATAGAATACAAAGAAGTGGGACCGGGAAAATTACCTTGTTATAATGAGAGTTTGTTATAACACTGTTCCTTATAATGAGGTTCCGCTGTAGTGTTGAAAACTATTAGCTGGATTGTATGTAGCTAAATTAATTGCATTAGTTGTTGGTATCAACATATATTTGTGCTATAGTATTGTAATTATTTTTTTATCCATTATTGTCTTTTCAGAGACCTGTCTTTATTAATGTTGGCAGAGGAGATGTGATCACTGAAGAGAGTCTTATTAAAGCTATCAAGTGAGTATGGATTACAACAATAAAAATTCATGAAATTTAAAGTGTACTAACCACATGAAAAAATAATTTTAGTAATAATAATAATAATAATAAAAAGTATAAAATCAACTTCAAAGAACTTTATCTGGCATCTATAGGTTAACAGTTAAGGAGTATGAAGGAAAAAAAGAATAACATGAAGGTACACGCGAACTGAACTCTGAGTTGGGCTCTTGGCGAGTGCGTACAGGTGCATCGAGAAGTCTACTCACAAGTCACTTTTACGGTTATAGAGAGTGCAATATCTCATATAGAAGTAATATTTGAAGAGTATAATGACATGGAACCTGTAAAATACAGAGCAAAATACTTTTTGGTTATTTGTACACTTTAATGATGTGAATGAGTACTGGAATAGGTCTACTCGTTCAAACATATTAATCAAGTTGTTAACAGTCCATGAATTCAAGCAATATGCTTTAAAAATTTGAAACGACCCAATTCATATGCAAAGATGTTGGGACATTAAATGTGACTTTGGGTCATCAAATTTCAGCTTCGTTGACCCTGAATTCATACATGTTGGGGTTTTTTGAATGACCTGAATGTAATTTCATCATCAAAACTTTTCACAATTTGATCATACGGAGGGCTCATTGTAGCATTTAAAGTCGCAAAGACCTTTTTCTAGCAACTATTGCAATTATTCATTTGCTGAATGCTGAAAGGGCATTTACCCTGTTTGAGAGGATATCAGTTAATGCTTTCTGCCTCTCAGCAGACATGTAGTGAAGTTATTGTCCCCGCCGAACGAAGTTCGCGAGGGGACTATGAAACGGGCTCCGTTCGTGTGTGCGTGTGTGTGTGTGTGTGTGTGTGTGTGTGTGTGATTCCGATTGTTTTATCTGATAGGGCTGGGTGGGGGCTTCCAAACTTCTACACAGAATTTTGAAATTCATTAATTATGCAAATTTATGCAAATTTATTCAAAATTGACGAAAACTGCTACTTCTCTATTTCACATCGGATTTTGATTCCAATTGTTTTATCTGATAGGGCTGGGTGGGGGCTTCCAAACTTCTACACAGAATTTTGAAATTCATTAATTATGCAAATTTATGCAAATTTATTCAAAATTGACGAAAAATGCTACTTCTCCTCTATTTCACATCGGATTTTGATTCCGATTGTTTTATCTGATAGGGCTGGGTGGGGGCTTCCAAACTTCTACACAGAATTTTGAAATTCATTATTCATGCAAATTTATGCAAATTTATTCAAAATGGCTGAAGGTTCATAATGTTTTCATGTTTTATATTTCAGTTGTATACATGCATTGTTGGTATTCTCTTCTTTTGCATGCAGTAACATTATTATTTTATTCACTTAAGTTTTTCACTGAAGTTTTAAGGTTCAGGCTAGTTAATTTCCACAGATCTGCACTTCCGGCGGGGACATTTATTACGCACTGCGTAATTTACTCATTCACTTGTTTTCCCTATTATGTAATGATCTGGTCGATGGAAAGCCCTTTCCTATAGTCTCTATGTTTTATGTCTTGTGCTTGTATGCAGGGATGGATGGATATCTCATGCTGTCCTAGATGTTTTCGATCCAGAACCAGTCCCAAAGGAGAGTCCTTTATGGACAATGCCAGAGGTGAGTGTATAATGAATAATGATATTTGATAATAGTGGGTTCTTGTAAAGGGCGCATATCTGTCAGACTTGACACTCCTGGTACTCCACAATTATTAGCCCGGCTTTAGCATGGCTGCTCTTACAGGGCTGTAGCATTTCAAGGAATGAAATTCTGCCAGGTACTCATTTACCTCACGTGGGTCGAGTGTGGTAATAAAGATTAATGTCTTGCCAAAAGACACTAGTGCTGCACCAGGGATTTGAACCCCATTCCTTGTGGTGGGCAGTCTGGGGACTTATCCACTAGACCACAACACCTCTGCAAATCATGATAGAGAGTAGCAAAGACAGGTTTACTGTGATGTAGCAGAGGAAAAAGGAATTTAGGGACATAACGTAAATAATAAGAAATACAGAAAATGGTTTTAGAGGGTCAGGGGGAGAAGATTCAAAATATGAGAATATTAATTTGCAGTACAGTGATAAACAGAGAATCTTGTCATAGCATGAATATATGTATATAAAAAGAATAATCTTAAGCATTTTTTGGAAAATTTTCGTTATTTTTCCTAAGATAAAAAATGAAATCATGAGCTTTAAAAAAAAAAATTCTTTACTATTTCTTAATTTGCTCCTATGTTCTTTTTCTTATCTTTTCTACAGGTCACCATAACTCCACATGTTTCTGCTCAGACACATGGACCAGAGGTCAGTATTAACCCTTTCACTGCCAGTCTCTGTACTAGATGTTCAAGCAATCAATATTTATATCCACTGCAAATGTAGTTTGAAGGAGTATATTAGTCATCTTAAGCCCATCGCACACTATACGATCGGTCTACAACCCGATTTCGAAAGAAAATGTTATAACATTAGATATAAACAGTTAAACACATAAAATATGTTTGATCGAGGTTCTGAATAGTCACAGAGATAGTAAAATCGAAATTACGGCCTATTACGAGCCTTTTAGTCAGAGGAAAGGCCAAATCGGCTCTGAATCGTAGTGACGTCAGAGCAGTCCTGCAATTGTCTACGATTTGAAACTGATTTGGCCTTTAATCCAGATATAAGGCGGACATCGCACCAAATTCCTATATTGAGTATTGATATTATTGTTCAGAACCTGAATCAGATAGCTTTCACTTGTTAAAATGCCTATATTTAATGATATTGCTATTCATTTCCGAATCGGATCGTAGTTGATCGTATAGTGTGCGGTGGGCTCAGTGCATATCAGAGTCATTTTACAGTTGGACGGGTGATAATGATATTACATGTTTTTACCTCGCCTGCTATGGCATAGCTAGTCACCAAATAGAGAATTAATCTGGATTCAGAGAGAATAAAAAATCTTATTTAACAACAAACATTTAGTACAACATTCCAGTTTCCATAGCACTCGAAGGGACAAGAATTAAAACTTAGGTAACTTTAAAAAGTTAATTTGTTTTAAAAATATTTAATACTGTGCTGTGTGTATTGATGCATATTGTGAGAAGACATCACAGAGATCACACCTCCCTAAAACCTGGAATATCTTTCTTCATTTTTTATGTGTATGTTGTATCCAGATTACACAAGTTTTCTTGGATAACTACCAGCGTTACATTAAGGGAGAGAGTCTGAGACATCAACTAAACTGGATGGCAAAGTACTAGGAGATTAAGATGTCTATAGAAGAACTAAAATCTTCCAGGATGACATTACTCCAACAATACTGACCATTAATGACGTTAAAGATGTTAACAAATTGAGAAATACATGTTCTTTTTTATCAGTTTAAAAAAAAATTACCTGTTTTTGGTAAGCTTTCACTTGCTGCTCTGTAGCTTCTTCAAGCAAAAAGCTGACCAAAAACAGGTAATTTTAATTGATTGTGAAAAAAGAAATATTTGTCAACATTCAATCACCAATCAGATGAACCTTTTCAGTGATGTTTTTGATTGTGTCGGTAAGTTATTGATCATGGTCTTCCGAAATACATGTATATATATGTATCTCTGTTAATGTTGTAGTTTATTGAAAAGAGAAAGCTCCAGATCAGCCCAAAGCCCAATCAGATATATCGGGAGGAGAAACCTGAGGGTCACAGTAATTCAGTTCGCTTTCCCCTCCAAAGCACAGGCAACGCCAAATCATTAATAATGATAATAATAATAATAAAGAATGACTTCTTTATTTCCATGTTATTTAGATTATACATGATTTACAGAGAAGTATTATTGTTTCATTAATCCTTACTGTAGGGGGAGGGGGCTATTTAGAGCTCCTCCTTTCAAATTAAAAACTAAAAAAAAAAAAAAATAACACTTTTTATGAAGAATGAGGAATTAGATTTTCCACACAAAACACAGCAATTTTCTATTTTTGGCTGATGTGATCATTGTAATGTCATAATAGAGGTCACATGACTTCATAAGAGTACATCTGACTTTTATCAACTTGGTGTCAGAAGATGTGCAGTGTTGAGCATGTATCTAATTGTGTGCATATGCTACATTAACACCAGTATTTCACTGATTTTTTTGTTTAAAAGGGGTTTTTACGCCTCCGCCCACCGAAGGTGGTGCCGAGGCATTATGTTTTCGGGTTGTCCGTCCATCAGTCTGTCCTGCTTTCAATAACCTGATATCTCAAGAACCATTTGATCCATGAATTTCAAACTTGGAACTAGTATGCATCACCATAATGAGACGAACTGATTAGATTTTTGTTCACGTAGGTCAAAGGTGACAGGTCATAGAGGTCATTATACAGGTGTATGTGAAATTAATGTTTTTAACCTTTGTTATCACCATATCTCAACTATTTTGTATTCATGACTAGGAGGAGATAAAGTGATCAGACTTTGGGGTTATAAGGTGTAAGGTCAAATGTCAAAGAGGTCAATTAACATGTGATTAGAGGCTTTTTATTCTGGTTATCACAATATTTCAAGAACAGTTTGAGCCATCAACTGAATTTAGGCGGAGGCATATAGGAGACGCAGTCACAGTCGCAGTTGCATTCATCTTGTTTTAGTAAAGAATCTATATTTGTGAGTACCATGTTGAGCCATTTTCAACACTAGACCATGATCATTTCTATCAAACTTTTCCTTTTTAGATGTTCGTGTTTTATTATTTTAAAATAGTTGGCAATCTCCATTGTGTATTGTGTGTGAATAATTGAGTGTGAATAATTTCTTTTTAACAATCGATAAATCTATTGTGATTTGCCAAATTGTAAATTTCATCCTCAAGCATTGCCTAAATTTGGCTCTGTTGAAGGTATCAAATAATCCAAATCACTGGATTTTATTGTGTATTATGTGATCAACATTGTTGATCATTATAAATTTAAGTAGAATATGGCTAAAAAAGCTGGAGAAATAATATGATTGCAGGGCTCTCAAGAAGAACTGTATATAATACTGATGAGGCTACCCTGGGTAAACAAGACATATTATTAGGTAGCTTAGCTTAGTGAAACGCAATGGCGCGTAAAGACACGGGAAAGACGCAAAGAACAAATTTGCTAGTTTTGTCTGTACCTCTAACATTACAATCAGAATTATCTGAATAAAGGTTTCATATTTTATTGCTTATAAGTGTTCTTAGAGTTAATTATTAGTTCTACATCCTAATATTTTGGTTCTGCCTCTGTAGAATAAAATTATGAGTTTTAATTAATCATTTTGTCATATGCATCTTTTCCGTTTTATGTGCCATCACGTTCCGCTAAGCTACCTTATTATTACTATTATTAAATTCCTATTTTTGTAAATTGTGCAGCTGATCTCTAATGAATTTTTTTTTTTTTTCAGAAATCTCCCATGAGACTTTCTAAAAATGTATAACCTATTCTATATGTACTTTTAACCATGAAATATATTCCTTTTTCTTTTTAAGGTAAAATTGCTGTGCATGATTTTTTGATATACACATACATCTTCCATATTATAAACTGTCTAGAGTGTCAATCATATGAATATAGAAGATAGAAAAGGGGCTTGACAAAATTGGTAAGGAACGAGACTGTTTCCATGCATCCATTCCACACCTCTGAAGGAAAATGATGTAATAGGTTGACTGAAGCATTTATGTGTTATTCTCAATGTACAGTAACTTTCAAATATGACTTGCCATATTTGAAGCTGTCTATTTTTTTATAACAAATTCATGAATATTTAAAAACTCTGCCATGAATTTTCATTTTGAATATTTAGATTTGTATTCACATGTTTCCTTGGGTGACACAACATTTACTCCTGCAACATTTGCTCCTCCGTCCATATCTCGAAAGGTCAAAGGTTAAGGTCACGTTCATGATTTGTTTTTTCTGTCAAGGACAATGTGAAGATTAGGATTAGGGTTAGGGTTAGGTTTAAGTTTAGGATTAACATAGCAAAGTTAGACCAGAGCAATTGTCGCATGAGCAAATGTCATGGAACTGTTTCCTTGATTATATGCCAAAATTTGGTTCTTCATATAATTTGTCTCCCTCTCTATCATGTCATACAAGAATGATGAAGCATGCTTTTGATTTGTTTTCAATTATTAATTTTTTGTATGATTTATATCATTATAATGTGATGTCTTTATAAAGTTCTGTGTCTTTGATTTAACACTTTCGAAACTAATTGATAAATCATATCAAAATCAATTATGTTTGTTGCTTCTATTTTCCTTTCATGTCAAGGAGCTTTTATTTTCAATAAGATTTTCTCTTATACACATTTCTCTCTCTCTCTCGACCTGCATTCTTTTCTGTCTGTATAACATCTCTATCAGTCTCTCTTTTTTTCTCTGACCCCTCTCTATCTATTTCTCTCTCCCTCTCATTCTCTCTCTCTCTCTCTCTCTCTGTGACTCTAACTCTCTCAACTCTGACTCTGACTTCCTCCCCCCCCCCCTCTCATTGATCTCTACTCTTGATTGTCCCCGCCGAACGAAGTTCGCGAGGGGACTATGAAACGGGCTCCGTACGTGTGTGGGTGCGTGTGTGTGTGTGTGTGTGTGTGTGTGTGTGTGTGTGTGTGTGTGTCCGTCCGTCCGTCCGTCCGTCCGTCTGTCCGTGTGTGCTCAAATGTTAGAAAATGCTACTTCTCCGTCATTTCTTGGCCGATTTTGATTCCGATTGTTTTATCTGATAGGGCTGGGTGGGGGCTTCCAAACTTCTACGCAGAATTTTGAAATTCATTAATTATGCAAATTTATGCAAGTTTATTCAAAATCGACGAAAAATGCTACTTCTCTATTTCACATCGGATTTTGATTCCGATTGTTTTATCTGATAGGGCTGGGTGGGGGCTTCCAAACTTCTACACAGAATTTTGAAATTCATTAATTATGCAAATTTATGCAAATTTATTCAAAATTGACGAAAAATGCTACTTCTCCTCTATTTCACATCGGATTTTGATTCCGATTGTTTTATCTGATGGGGCTGGGTGGGGGCTTCCAAACTTCTACACAGAATTTTGAAATTCATTAATTATGCAAATTTATGCAAGTTTATTCAAAATTGACGAAAAATGCTACTCCTCTATTTCACATCGGATTTTGATTCCGATTGTTTTATCTGATAGGGCTGGGTGGGGGCTTCCAAACTTCTACACAGAATTTTGAAATTCAATAATTATGCAAATTTATGCAAATTTATTCAAAATTGACAAAAAATGCTACTTCTCCTCTATTTCACATTGGATTTTGATTCCGATTGTTTTATCTGATAGGGCTGGGTGGGGGCTTCCAAACTTCTACACAGAATTTTGAAATTCAATAATTATGCAAATTTATGCAAATTTATTCAAAATTGACGAAAAATGCTACTTCTCCTCTATTTCACATCGGATTTTGATTCCGATTGTTTTATCTGATAGGGCTGGGTGGGGGCTTCCAAACTTCTACACAGAATTTTGAAATTCATTAATTATGCAAATTTATGCAAATTTATTCAAAATTGACGAAAAATGCTACTTCTCTATTTCACATCGGATTTTGATTCCGATTGTTTTATCTGATAGGGCTGGGTGGGGGCTTCCAAACTTCTACACAGAATTTTAAAATTCATTATTCATGCAAATTTATGCAAATTTATTCAAAATGGCTGAAGGTTCATAATGTTTTCATGTTTTATATTTCAGTTGTATACATGCATTGTTGGTATTCTCTTCTTTTGCATGCAGTAACATTATTTTATTCACTAAAGTTTTTCACTGAAGTTTTAAGGTTCAGGCTAGTTAATTTCCACAGATTTGCACTTTCGGCGGGGACATTTATTACGCATTGCGTAATTTACTCATTCACTTGATTTCTCTTTTGCTGGAACATGCATACTTGACTAAATGGGACTAAATGATTACATGTTTATACTGTTGTGTAAAGTTATTTAAATACATAGGCCTATGTAGTCACAAAAGTGCCAAGAGAGAAATGAATTAATCCTGAATCATAAAGAATAATCAGGAACTGCTTTTTCTCAGAAATCTTGTAACTGTTTCTCGCTTCCCCTTTCCTCAGTTATAAAAGGTGAAGTTTCAGTCAATGCATCAAATTCAATTATTATCAAAAATAAAGCATACTTTCTTGTGAATTAAAGTGGAAACACTGCACCTTTTCCTACAAGCAATTTAGATAGGCATACCAGGGGGTGGGGGGGGGGGGGGAGGGTTCCATTGAGACCTGTACATCATCTGCGTAAATCACTTTCTGAAAATTAAGCACCCTAAACGGGGATTGCAGTAGTTTTGATACCCTAAACAGGGAATCCGTCTAACATCTCTGATTTTTATACCCCTTTACGTGGATCTTATTATCTCTGAATTTGATACCTTTTTTATGCCTCCGCCCACTGAAGGTGGTGCCGGAGGGCGGAGGCATTATGTTTTCGGGTTGTCCGTCCGTCCCGCTTTCTCGTTCTAGCGATAACTCAAAAACCACATGAGGTATGAACTTCAAACTTGGTTCTAGTATATATGTATCACAATAGGAAGATGATCTGATTAGATTTTGAGGTACGTAGGTCAAAAGTCAAGGTCACAGAGGCCAATTCCTGAAGTTTCAGGTGTTAGCCTCATTCTAGCAATATACATGTACTCAAGAACCATTTGAGGTATGAACTTCAAACTTGGGCTATTATATATATCACCATAGGAAGACGATCTGATTAGATTTTGGGGTACGTAGGTCAAAGGTCAAGGTCACAGAGGCCAATTCCTGAAATTTCAGGTGTTATATAGCCTCATTCTAGCAATATACTCAAGAACCATTTGAGGTATGAACTTCAAAATTGGTGCTATTATGTATATCACCATAGGAAGGAGATCTGATTAGATTTTGGGGTACGTAGGTCAAAGATCAAGGTCATTTTCTGAAATTACAGGTGTACTTAGCCTTGTTAACGCGATATCTCAAGAACCATTTGAGGTATGAATTTCAAACTCGGTACTAGTATGTATTACCATAGAAAGACGATCTGATTATATTTTGGGATATGTCGGTCAAAGGTCATAAAGGTCAATTCTGAAATTGCAGGTTTTAGCCTTGTTAATATGATATCTCAAGAACCATTTGATCCATTAACTTCAAACAGGGGCGGCGCCATGCAGGGTATTTTGATAGGAGGGGCAAGACAACCTAAAGATGACGTCATATTTTTTCTCCATTAAATAACAGGGGTAATATAGAGTTATATGTTTTAAGACCTCTCTTTTTAATACTCCTCTTTCTTCTTTCTTCCCTTTTCTTCCCTTTTCTTCCTCATTTTCTTCTTTTTTCTTTTTTCTTTTTTCACTACTTGAAAAATCATAGGGGGGGCGGTTGCCCCCTCTGCCCCCCCCTGTAGCGCCGCCCCTGACTTCAAACTCGGAATAGTGAGACAAACTGATTAGATTTTTGTTCATGTACTATAGGTCAAAGGTAACAAGTCATAGAGGTCATTATACAGGTGTATGTGAAATTAACATTTTTTTTTACGTTTGCAACTACCTTGTATTCATGACTAGGAGATAAAGTGATCAGACTTTTTATTCTGGTTATCACAATATTTCAAGAATAGTTTGAGCCATCAACTGAATTTAGGCGGAGGCATATATAGGAGACGCAGTCACATTCATCTTGTTCTTGATTTTTTGCTGTTTTTGATACCCTAAACGGGCGTAACCTGTATGCGCCTAATGCTGGAAAAGTACCTATCCGTGCTGCCAACCTTGAGTGAGAGTTTAGAGTGAGACATTGCGAGGGAGCGAAGCGAACGAGGGGTGGAAGGGGGGGGGGTGTCCCCCCTTCCACGGTAGGGAGCTTTGACAATTTTAAATTTTAAATGGTGCAATCTGGTGCATACTTTAGTCATGATTTCAACACGTACACAGTCATAGCCAAAGCAGCATTAATATTAATTTACTATTAAAATTGAATTGAATAAGTAATAAATAGGTTACATTGTTCTTAATGCCACATGTAGTTTACTGACCATGAAAAATTACAAAGTTCCAAATTTGTTACTGTATGATTTTTAATACGAATTTCAAGAGTTAAACTTAAATTAAAGATCCTGCTGTCCGGCCGTAGAGGGATGTGCTGGCTATTACGTTGGTGTACGATCGACGGCAAACTCTGCTGAGCCACGTATGCAGCGCGGCGCGGCCGGGCTGGGACCCCGGGCGGGCTGCCGCGCCAAAGCCATGTCAGTCCAGCCATCTAGTTACACTCATCATAGTCGTCACACATACATACACGCAGTATAACCAATCGTAATCCAATCCAATCCAATCTTTGCGCACTACCGAAAATGATTTTCATTGGTTAAGCTTTGCTTTGTGCCCACGGGAAAATCTCGAAAGGCCTTGGGCATATTGAATATTTGGAATATCAGAGATTTTGGAGATTTTTTTTTTGTTGTTACTTTATATGTTGGGGGTTCAGCTTGAGAATTTGTTTATCAGAGTGAGACAGTCAGAATTGGGTGAATTGCGTGAGTCTCACGCTCAATGCGTGAGAGTTGGCAGCCCTGTGTACGCACGTGGATGCAAAGGCGTTGATTTGTTCGAAATAGATAAAGCATTGGAGGGCAGAGCATATTTGTTCACAAAACAATGCTCTTCCCCTCCAATACTTTAGCCCCGGGGGGGGGGGGGGGCATGCAGTTCTCAAGACCCCCTATTTTCACTCTGCCGGTTAGTTTTGTAGTTCCCTAGACCCTGTTTTTCACTCTGCCCAATAGATCATAGTTCCCAAGACCCCGTATTTTACATCTTGAAGTCAGTTCCTTAGACCCCCTTTTCGGGGATTCGTGAGGCACACCCCCGTCAAAATATAATTCGAGTGCCCCCCCCCCCCCGGGACTTTAGCCAATTCGAACGAATCGACCCGGAATCAACTCCTCTGCGCGGATGATGTACAGGTCTCGATGACACATCCCCCCCCCCCCCCCATACAGAATATGAGAATTCAATTGTAGCAGTATGAACTTTATACATCACTATTTTTACAATTTATAATTCATGTCTCAAGTAGTCTAGTAAATATGATAGTTGAAACAATATTTTAATTAGTGAAATTACAGGTAGACCTATACATCTATTTTACTCAGCTGAGATTGCCTTGGACCCCACAGGCTAAAACTAACCCATTTTTTTTTTAATTTGACATTTCTTTCATTGTAGTCTCTGTATACTGATCAGGCCTACAGCGATCTTGTATAAAAAATATATCTTTGAATGAAAGGAGTTTGACTGAAATGGGAAAGCTAGTGGTTTTTCCACATAGCTTGCTGCATGCATGTGTTTGTAAAAAATAAAGACTTGAACGCACGGTGGTAGAGGTCAGTGCTTGAACGTCCATCGATGCGGGCGCGTCGTGTCGTCCGGTCGCGGCTCAGATCAGGTGACTGCCTCGGCCGCGTCACGTGACCTCAATGATTCAGAATCAGCTCTCAGAGCAGAGCTAGCTAGAGCTAAAGCTTTTAAGCTAGCTTCATGGTGATTTTAATTTGTCTATGTTTTAGACTAGACCGTCCGTGAAAACAATTCTCTTAGGCTGCTTTAGGTGAGTTTGTTACGATTTTTTTTCCCCTTTCTGATAAAGTTTTCATGATACAATGAATGCCTTGACAATTTATAGACATGATAGAGCTTTTTTTATTTTAGAGGTCTAGATCTAGTCTATTTGAATCCAGAACATGCAAAACAAAGTATTATTTAACAAAACCCGATTCATGATTATGCAACACTCGATTGTGGGCCGGCTGGGGAAGGTGCAGGGCTTGTCGGCTTGGCCTTGGGCAAGGCTCCGTCTCTGAGCTCCGATATATGCCGTCGTTGGCCGTTGTGTTGCTTGCGTTGAATGCATGTGAAGATTCAAGAGACAAATTGTTCATTGATCACTGATGTCATTGATAACTTTCCAATTCCAGCAATTGCCAGTGTAGCAATGGAAGAAATGATGTGTGTGACCGTATCGTCTGTGATGAATAATGTCCAAAATTTAGAACAACACTTGAAGTTGAATTAGAGACCTCTTATAATATGTACAAGCTTATCTGAAGATAAGCTTGTCATGCTTGTATGGTCAGGGGTCCTAAAGCTACGCAGGTCCTAAGCTAAAGCTACGCACCCCGCAAATACGCGCAATGCGATGCGTTCAATGCGCCAAACTTTTGGTGTGACTGAGCAACGAGATTATCATTTACGTTCGCCAAAAAGAATGAGTAATTTTCCTTTATTTTTGGTGATATTATCACTATTTGCAAATCGGGATGAAATTCACGTCAGCTTAAAAATCAAGATTTGCATTCATTTATTACGTGTGCGTAGCTTTAGGACCCTTTCATTTTTTCCACCAAATTCGACATGGGTATCGACATCGACTTGAAAATTAATGTTATTGATATTTTTCCGTCATAATTTTCTCAGGAATTTAATTTAAGAATATGTAGAACCAAGATATATAAAAGAATTTCGCATAAATCATTGAAAAGGTGACTTTTTAGCCACTGGAAATAAAGTGCGTAGCTTTAGGTCCCCCCATCATACTCCTCAATAGCTTTTACAGGTGAATAGGCTTCAATAGCTTTTGCATGTGTTTATAGCAGGCCGTGGGCGTGGTCCATTCTACTTTCTAGATCATTCATACATGAGAGGATAATATATTATTTAAAATTTCACTTTCAACTCTGTCTCTGAAACCTCAAATTTGTAGCATAGTAAGAGTTGAAGAGTCCCTGAGTCAGATAATTCAGCAAATTTAAGAAATTTAAATCTTGCTTAGACTTTAGAGCAATTTTTTGGTCTGTTTTTGGCTACTGCAATTACAGTGAATGTTTGACACAGACCCACATAGGCAAGGGCCTATGAGTGATTAAAGACTAGAGTTGAAAGTGAAACTATTCCATTTGTGTATAGACTAGTAGGATGCACATTGAATGTCTCCTCTGTACTTGTATATTTTTAAAGGAGAATGAAACCCTGGGGAAATATCCATTTTAATGAAAAGAGAGGATAGAGAGAAGCAATTTTTAAAAAGTTCCATCAAAATCGGTTACGAAATGGAGAAGTTATGAAAGTTTGAAAAGTCTCAATTTACTTTCTATGGTGATTCTCAAATTGGCAATGTTGCTTCAAAATGGCAGATTTAGTAGTACAACTCTCAATATGTTTTGTACACAAAATTTCATATTTTCTCTTTTATCTCTAAAGATCCTACTTGCTTTTTGTAAACTCAACGTATGTTGTGTCAAATACATTTTCCCATGATAAATCTTGAGATAATTAAGGAGACAAGCTGCACCTTGAGAGATAATGGGGAAAATCTGAAATTTTGTGTACAAAACATATGGAGAGTTGTGCTACTAAAGCTGTCACTTTGAAGCAACATTGCCAATTTGAGGATCACCATAGGAAGTAATTTGAGACTTTCATAACTTTCTCATTTCGTAACTGATTTTGATGGAACTTTTTTTTTAATTGCTTCTCTCTATCCTCTCTTTTCATTAAAACTGATTTTTCCCCAGGGTTTCATTCTCCTTTAAGTATTTTAATTTATTTTTCTTTTCTTTTTTTTTTTTTTCTTTTTTTTGACAGATTTTCCACATTCCACAATGATTGGTCCCAGATTGTTAGATGCCGTCATAGTCATACAAGCCATCACACTGTGCTTTCACAGTGTTTATTCTCTGGACAATGGACTGGCTCTGACTCCACCCATGGGATGGTTGTCATGGGAACGGTTTCGCTGTAACACAGATTGCATTAATGATCCTGATAACTGCATCAGGTGAGTTGTGTACCACACCGTCGATTTCATTAACATGTTGAACATGAAGCCTGAGATAACTTGGGCTGGGGTCTATGGAAAATGTGAGCTTTACCCGAATCAAATCAGATTCAAATAGGTTAGAAATGTACAGAATTATATCAAAGTGGTTTTGCTCTTGAGCACGTTGATTTCTCCAATTTAACCCACTGACTACTGAATTCTCTTAATCTCATAGTCTTAACACAGGGACCGTCCAGTTCACGTGGGCAATGGGTTAACATGAACCTTGTCAGATGAACATTGAATCTGTTCTTCATACAGAAAAACTTATTTATACAGTGGAAACTCAGTATAACGAGGTCCTTGGGACCATCAAAATTATCTTGTTATAGCAGGAATCTTGTTATATCAGGATTGAAAAGCAATAGAATATAAAGAGCTGGGACCAGAATATTACTTTGTTATATCAGGAATGTGGTTATATCAGATCTCTTTATACTGAGTTTCCACTGTATACGTGTACAAAAATATAGAATTCATTTAATTGAAATTGAACTCTGAATTCAGTAGAAAATAACACAAGTTTTGTCATGAATGATGGTAACATTTGCAGAGATATTTAACAGACATTTCACATTAAAATAAATGTTAGAACTGTTGTCGATACCTTAATCTTTTTATTTTAATGTGCATCTTTAAAAAAACAACATTGATTATTAGTTTTTAGATAGTATATATTTTTTGTCTCTATCTCACTCTCTTCTCTTTCTGTATCCATATACATCTCTTTCTGCTCTCATTTTGTCGTCATATTTCCTTGCAGTGAAAATCTTTATAAGACCATGGCTGATCTGGTAGTGAGTGAAGGATACAAAGATTTAGGTTATGAGTTCATTAACATAGATGACTGCTGGATGGCTAGTAGTAGAGACAGCAATGGCCGTCTCTATGGTGATCCAACCCGCTTCCCTAGTGGCATGAAGGCTCTAGCAGACTATGTAAGCTTGGTATTCATTTCTTTTAACATTTTCCCTACAGAACTGATTGGTTCCTGTATTAAACTTATGGAAATGAGATAATTCAGTAATTAACGTGTTGAGGTCGAGCATTGCCAAGAAAGGCATTGTGAAGAATGATGTGGCTAGTGTAATATATTAGCATTATGTTAGAAGTTTGTCAAGTTCATACTCATAGAAATGATTTATAGGAATATGTGCACCCTTAAACCCTTAAGCAAATGATACATTAGGCTCCATCCTTTTAGGGACTTTTTATTACATTTACATATACATATATATATATATATATATATATATGAGTATGATTTTATCTCTCTTTGGGTTGGTGGAAAGGCAGTTAATGATAGAAAAAACAAATGATTCAAGAAAAAAAATGACATTATATATGAACTTCAAATGGTAAGGACTGAATGACTATTAAACACTCCATCATTTAGTCTATTAGATGGCTTATCACAAGCACTAAACCACAAGTTATTTTATATTCCTTCTGTGATAGATGACCTGCAATTAGAGCTGTGGGACAAAGTACCCCCAGAAAGAAGTGCCAAATCACATTTAAATTGCAACATTCAATTACATGTATAAGAGTACTAAATCATTAACACACATGCAATAAATTTATCAAACCATGATAAATCATAAGTCATTAAGATTAAAATCACAGTAGTTTTGGTTTCATATATATATATATATATATATATATATATATATATATATATATATATACACTCAACCAAAAAAGTAAGTTCCCCCCTAGCATTTTTGGATATATCTCAAAAAGTATTTTACCGATTTTCATAATTCAAACGGGAATGGATAGGGAATTTTATTACTCATAACATGAATGGCATATCATTGCCACCAGATATCATTATTGGTGTGAAAAAATGCATTTTATGTCAAAATGCATGGAAAAAAAAGTTGCACTTTAATGATTGGCATTGACTTTTACACAAATAATCAAACAATAACTCATGATTCTGAACTTTTAAGCATGGTTTATTGCATATTTCTCTATCTCTTTCTTTTCATGAGCATACAGTGAAGTATTTAATAATTGATATGTCCACCATCTGCTTCAATGACCAGCCGGCATCTCTTCCTCATACTGTTAACTAAAGTTTGTACTTGGCGCTGCTCAATGTTGGCCCATGCTCTCTGCAAGATGCGCTGAAATTCTTGCAGTGAAGTGTCATCTTTCACCTTCTTGCTCGCTTTCCGCTTAATGATATCCCAAAGATTCTCTGTTGGATTACAGTCAGGGGATCTTGCAGGCCACTCCATACGTTCGATGCCATTTCCCTCAACAAACTGATCTACAACTTGAGCGCGATGAGAAGCATAAAAATATAGCAGCATTACAAATCACTCCTTTTCATGCAATTTAATAAATTTCATAGAATACAAGTAAATTTCACGTACCTGTCAGTTTCCTGCGAGTTTCAGCCTTATTGATTATGGACATATCTTGCCTGACAGATGTCACCCTTGGTCGGCCACTTCTTGGCAGATCTTTGACCTCTCCAGTTTCCTGAAACTTTGCTCTAAGTTTCCTTATGGCATTGGGCGAAACCCCTAGTCTCCTGGCCACCTCCTTAACCGGAACCCCAGCTTCAAGGAAAGCTGTAGCTCTCCCTCTTTCAAAAATTTGCAGACGCGGCATGATGCAAAATGGCCATAAGCACATTAATGTGATCAACCCAAATTGGAATTAAAAAGCACATGGCTTCGACCAACATTTTCATATTGAAAAGGCCTATTGTTTAAAAAGTATGCATAACATCTGTTTAATAGGGAAGCATATTGTACCTGAAGAAATTCCTGAGAATTACATAACAATTTAAAAAGGTCATTTGCTAACTTGCATAGGAAATGTACACAATATGCTTCATATAACCTTAAGTGCAACTTTTTTTCCCATGCATTTTGACGTCAAAATGCATTTTTTCACACCAATAATGATATCTGGTGGCAATGATATGCCATTCATGTTATGAGTAATAAAATTTCCTATCCATTCCCGTTTGAATTATGAAAATCGGTAAAATACTTTTTGAGATATATCCAAAAATGCTAGGGGAGAACTTACTTTTTTGGTTGAGTGTATATATATATTTGATGGTTTTATGGTTAGTAATGATGTATAAATGCATGTTCTTCTGATTTCTTAATATTCTGTTGTTTCACTCTAGCAATGTCACACTTATAGGTTATTTCTTTAAAATCTCTTTTAAATTTGAAAAAAAAAATTGGATTGAATTCTAGGTGAAATGAAAGTGAAATTCCCCTAGTATGCAAGTAAGCCAACCTTGGTAATAAGATGATTTGTGCAAAAGCAGAAAAAATTTAGAAAAAAGGGATGGTGAAAGTTTGAAAGAAATCGGACAAGGAATAAGAAAGTTATGGATGTTTGAAATATGAGATCACTACATCTGTGTGAATCTCCAATTGGCACTCTGGTGAGTCGATTGTGACATACTGGCAGACAACTTTCCCGTTTGTCTTACACAAAAAATATCATTAATTTGTGGTTTTCTCTAAAGCGTCTTTACCCTCGAGGCAGTACTCAAAATATATTGTAGATAATGTTATAGGTCCTCATGAAAGAAAATGATCCTACTGAGTAATACATTTTGAAAAAAAAATACATTTTAGTCATTTTGTGTGTTGGAGCATATGGGGAAGTTGTCTGCCACTATATCACAGTGACATTACCTATTCAGCCAATTTGAAATTTCCATATGTATAGTGATTACAACTTTCAAAAATTCTTAACTTTCTAATTGCTTGTCCAAATTCGTTAAACTTTCACCAATCTGCTGCTCTGATTTATCCTCTTCCTTTCAGAGCAACTTGCCATGAAGGTTGGATTTCCCTTTAAGCACCCTATAATAAATTGTATTGGTTTGATGCTTACTATAATTGAACTGAGACAGGTAATGGTCTCAATTTATGTTGTGTTTTAAAAACTATATAAATAATAGAGCTTATCACTTAGTCTCTTTTTTTTTCTTGTTATTTCTATCAGGTCCACAGCAAGGGTCTCAAGCTTGGTATCTATGAGTCCATGGGATATACCACCTGTCAGAGACTCCCTGGTACCTTTGGTCATATCGAGACCGATGCACAGACCTTTACCGATTGGGGTATTGATATGGTCAAGATGGATACATGTAACACTCCATCGGCAGAACTGACTGGACAAGGTGGCATTCATCATTTCACATTCATGCTTTAGATATCACATTACATGAACAATGTTGTGTTTTTTTTGCAAGCAAACACGATGCCAGTCTTCTGGCAGAAAAAGGTTCACACATGGTTCAAAAATATGGCTTTACAGAATCCCATGGGGGTGATCTGAGAGGACAAAAGCAATTTTGCAGGTTGAAAGTATGCACTGATACATTTAGTGATCCCTATTGAATGAAATATGACCTCATGACATCCCTGGGAGGACCTAAACAACTTTGGAGATTGAAAGTAAGCATTGACTGATTTATTACCCTTGTCGGTACCCTTGTTTGAGGAATCTACACATGGTTTTTATTTTCTGAAATTCACATTTTATTTTGTTCTCTTTTTAAACAGGACTATAGATAGTTTTGGGACATTAAAATAATTCTATATAATGATGTCATTTCATTCATACATTTAATTCATTATTGCAATTTTTTTTTTAATTGCTATCATTATTTTCAGGGTTCATGAATTTCTCCAGGGCCCTGAATGCCACTGGAAGGCCTATTGTGTACTCCTGTGAATGGGCTCATGTTCAATCAGTAAGTCAGCCATGATGGAAACACAATCATTCTTCTTTACGCCAAGTAAAATGGTTCCTAGCGTCATGTACAGATTTTTCAAAAGTATGGAGGAGGGTGATTTGTGATAGTCTATTTTTTTTTTTCAAAGATGGCTGTCACACATACAAATTTTATGGATCCATATCCCACAGAAGTTTTCCTACTGTATTTCAATTGTCCATGCTCTAAAGAGGCTCAAAACAGGTTTATAATTGCAGTATCATAATGACTTTTGTAGCTTATAAATGTGTAGATCTTTATTTCATGTCAAACAAAAATATTAAATATTTAAAATGGAGGTATAGGCAGGGATAAGATACTAGGAATTATGTTTACTTGGCATTATGTTTATCTCTGAATTATTTTCATTATTTCAGTCTGTAACTTTACATTCATTCATTTCAAATGCCTTTAACATTGAGTGCATGATCTCTAATTTGATAAATTTTATGAACTTCTCAAGGGTGTTGGATATTAGCTGACTAGCTTATTGTTTTCTCTTATGGATGGTCCCATGTGAAACCTGCTTCAAGTCTGTTTCACTTACTTGAATAATTATGTATAAGATCAAGAACTAATTTCCATTCTTTATCAGACTTCTTCTTGGCTGATTAATTAATGTTTCACATAGTGCTCCAATGTTATTTCATCATCATTAGATATCGTTGTTTCATCCTTCTTGTCAGCTCATTATCTCATTAATTCTTGTTGTACATACTGTAGTGCTCCAATATTATTTCATCATCAATTATAAGCGTCTTTGTTTCATTCTTTTACATTTTTTTCCTCATACTCATTCTTACTTCTTGTCCATTAATTTTGCACAGTCCAATTTCAGCATCATAGCCGAGACATGCAACACTTTCCGTAATTACATTGATGTTCAAGATTCTTGGAAAAATGTGCTGAATATCATTGAGTTCTTTGCTTCAAAGCAAGATGTATTCACCAATGTATCTGGACCAGGAAGATACAGTGATCCTGATATGGTAATTATTTTAACAATATGATGCTGGTGTCCACGTTCATAATGAGTAGAATGTATTCCATGATACTTAAAGGCCAAGTCCACACTAATATCAAGTTGATTTGAATAAATAGAGTAAAATTAAACAAGCATAACACTGAAAATTTTATTGAAATTGGATGTAAAATAAGAAATTTAGGGCATTTTGAAGTTTTGCATTATTTCTTGAAACAGTGATATGCATAACATGGGTGGTATGCAAATGAGTGAACTGATGATGTCACACACTCACTTTTCCTTATGTATTTTATTATATGAAATATCATATATTTCAATTTTTTGCTTCAATAATATAAAACATGGTTTGACTCCTTATGGAACATGTAAAATAATCATTATTGTAACTCATTTTGATACAAGGGAGAGATTCTGTTATAATCACATCCATAAAAATTGAAACATTTGAAATTTCATATAATGAAATACATAAGGAAAAGTGAGTGTGTGACATCATCGGTTCACTCATTTGCATACCACCCATGTTATGCATATCATGAAATAATGCAAAACTTCAAAATGCCGTAACTTTCTTATTTTACATCAGATTTCAGTGAAATTTTCACTGTTATGCTTGTTTAATTTTACTCTATTTATTCAAATCAATTTGATATTAGTGTGGACTTGGCCTTTAATAGGGTAAGATGATTGATAAATGTACTTGTTCTCTTTTCACTACATGATAAATATAACAGTGACATTTGCTCATATTTTCAGGTTCAATTAATTGTAATTATTTTTGTAATTGTTTTAACTATTTTAATTATTTTTATTTCTTTCTTTTAACTGGTGTCTGTGAATTGTGCATGTGTATGTCATGAAAAACTGATATTCCTGGGTTTTCTTTTTCATATCAACTCTTCAACAATTCAGGCTGAACATTGTTTTGAATGCACACTGTGCACTGTATATTGAATCACTCCGTTGTTTGCTCGTATTAGATAATTCACTTTGTGAATTATGAAAGAAGTTTAATACCTTCCCTATGTATACTTCACATCATAGATGATTATGATCTGTTTACTGGTAGTCAGTCGCTTCTCATTATTATTGACCCATATTTATTCCCTTCCTTTCCCTACCAGCTCATTGTTGGGGACTACTCCCTCAGTATTGACCAATCCAAGGCTCAAATGGCATTATGGGCCATCATGGCCGCCCAGCTAATGATGTCCAATGACCTTCGAACTCTGGCACCATGGGCAAAGGAGATCTTGCAGAACAAAGAGGTCATTGCCATCAATCAGGATCCACTCGGAATTATGGGAAAGAGGGTTTTTATGGTGAGATGATAATAGTTCATTAGGGTGTTTTATGATCGATACTGTGTTTGCCTGGTTGTAAACTGCTTTGTTTCTCATATGAACATAAGAAAATTTGTTGACAATTACATCAAACAAAGTTTATATCCCCAAATCAAATAGGTGCATTATCTGATTGCATGTACATGTAGCGTAAATTAAGGAGTGGAGTCAGTGGATATGAAATTTCATAGCTCTTGATTTATCTTTCTTGGGAATTTCAGTAAATCTTTATTATTTCCCTTTTTAGATTAAAAGACTATATGAATTTTACCATTTCAGTTCAAAGTTGTATATAACAGTTCTTTTTCTGGCTAGGCATGCACAAATGTAAGTCATAGCATTTCACGTATTGAAATTCTGGCGTGAGTTAGGCAGATGGTCAAATGAAGCAAATTATATCATGAGCACATTTTGTCCTGTATCTGTTTCAGAGTGGTTCGACCATCGAGGTCTGGGCCAAGCCTCTCTCTGGCTCATCATTTGCAGCAGTGGTCTTCAGCAAGCGAACAGACATGCCACACAACTTCACTTTCAACATCTCCAAGCTTGGCTTCTCCCACACAAACGGTTACAAAGTGCGTGACCTCTTCCTCC
This sequence comes from Heliocidaris tuberculata, assembly GCA_025618425.1. Taxonomy (NCBI): domain Eukaryota; kingdom Metazoa; phylum Echinodermata; class Echinoidea; order Camarodonta; family Echinometridae; genus Heliocidaris; species Heliocidaris tuberculata. The sequence goes on along the minus strand of CM046846.1, from coordinate 3,784,515 downwards.
ATAAAGACATAGGTACTTTCCTCCCAGGTGATGACATCAGCGTGATGGTGAATCCCGTCGGCGTGGTGATGATGAAGGGAGACCCAGTGATGAATGATGGCAATGAGGTGATGGGGTATGGAGGAGGCATTTTCCGTCAGAACAAAAATGGACAGACAGATGTTATTCAAGACAAAGTTGGAAAGTTGCAATTCATATAGCAGATTGCACAATGTTAGACATCATTGTAACTGAACCTTAAAGTGTACCAATCACCTGAAAAAATAATTTGTTTACAGCAAGAAAGTATAAAATCAACCTCAAAGAACTTTATCTGGTGTTCTACTTCTATAGGTCAACAGTTAAGGAGTATGAAGGAAATTGCGGATAACATGCAGCTGTGAGCGCGGAACCGAACTACGAGTTGGGTTCCACGTGAGCCCTTACCTTGTTGAGCGCGTACATCGAGTAGTCTACTCACAAGTCACTTTTACACTTATAGAGAGTGTAATTGAATTTACAATATCTCTTATAGAAGTAGTACCTGAAGCCCATATATAGTATAATGACATGGAACCTCGGACATGCATAGCAAAATATTTTTTTGTGATTTATACCCTTTACGGTTTCCCTGTTGTACCAACCATTCTAATGTAGCACTTATCATTCAGTCTTTATATTTGCATACACTACAAGTGATCTTTAACATGTAATTTCACCATACCATAAATGAAATTTAGAAGCAAGGGTTGAAGCTATGTGAGTGGTGCTAACAATGTAGTGTGTTTGTTGGAACATTATTTCTTGACACAAACTGGTCAAAAAATGTTAAATGAAAATGAACAACTTCTCTTCAGTGGTTTGGATGATTCTTTGAATGGATGCCTATGATGATTCATATATTGTGCATCATCAATTAGAAGAAATTGATATTTCGAGGAGAAGCAGTAGGCTTGATAGTAACAGTACTCATGGAATCTGTTTAATTGAGTCACTTGTTAATTTAGGAATCTCTTAGATGGTATTCAGAAAGTTACAATTGTTTTGGTAACTTATTGTCATCATGAAAATTTGCCTGTCTGGTATAAGACAGAGCAGTTCACTGAAATAATAGAAAGATGAAATCTTGAAAATGACATTTTTCTAATGCTGATTCAGGAAGAATGAGCCCCAAGAAAAGTAAGTTTATATTTTTTACTTTGTTAAACATGAAAATAATGTAAGATAAGTGTATCTCACCATTTTGTGCACATTTTAATCAGAACTTACAATTTCGGTGTTACAGTGTATGAAATGTACATTTGTCTAAGGTATTTAAGTTATGAATTGAAAGATTTAGAAGGCTTTATAGGAATACCAGTAGCAATATCAGTATTTACTGAGGAATGTGCCTTTCATTATTGATGTTTGTATTAATTTGCTGTGAATTATTGTAGTCCACTCCAGTTTTCATGTGATGTTTGAATATCTACTGAGAATGAAAAGGACATTGATTTTTACGTAAAATTATACGCCCTTTTGACTCTCAGTAGAAGATATCATCTGTTTGGAACCAGAAGGGTGTTAACTCATATACTTTAACAAAGAGTTAACGCCCTTCTGGTTCCATACAGACAATATATTAGATGATGAAATACTTGTACTTAAGAGGCTTTATGTGGTGTGGTTGTATGTCTGTTGTGGAACAATAGTCAAAGTGAGTCTGCAAATGTGATATTTTTTATTTTATGGATCATGGATCATGAGTAAGCCACTTGCTAGAATATAGAAGTGGACAATGAAAGGTTAGGTAACTTAGCGAAAGATAATGGTACGTAGAGACGCGGGAAAGATGTAAAGAGTAGAATTGCTAGATTTGTCTTTGCATCTTAAATAACATTCAGATATATCTGCATAAAAGTTTTCATATTATTTTGTTTAAAAATGTCAGTAGAGTTGAATACGAATTCTGCATCCTAATATTTTGGTTCTTCCTCGATAGAATAAGATTATGATTTTGAATAATTTTGTCATATGCATCTTTCCTGCCGTTTTACGTGCCATCATGCTTCGCTAAGCTACCTTAATTATATTGCATTTACGTGTATTTACAAGTATTGTCTGGGTAAAAATAAAATTGTATTTTCAAAAGTATTTTCATGTATGTATGAGTATTTTCTGTAGATTCAATCCTGTTGGTTTGTAGGATAATTTATTTTGCATTGTACAAGTATTCTGCTGGAAATGGTTATGTCATTTCTGTTTCACTTCATTGCAATCAATTGTAATATTGGTTTCATTGATTCATTGGTCTTTCAAATGCTGATCATTCTTTAGAAATTGTACCTTCATTGCCAATTATGACTTATTGGCACTTCTATGTTTAACCCTTTCAAGACAATTGACCACATCTTGTGGTTTGGCTCAATAACTTTTGATTCAGAGCTCCATAAAATATACCAGATGCATGGGTAGAAAGAGAAAAAATTCTGCACACACTGTGTCCATTCTTGTTGCATGACCATATTGCGTTTGATACCAGGAAATTTAAAAAGGAGATTAAGCCTTAAAATCATTAAATTGGCAACACATTGAGAGGTTCAAAATCATTGTTTTTTATAAAAATTGGCAAATTTTTCAACTTTTTGCCAAAATCTGTAACCATGTAGAATAATTTCTAAGGACATTACACCTTATAAGCTCCATTGTAGCACTGAAAGAAAAATTTTATTGTTGCCAATTTGAAGATCAAAATGTGATCAATTTGGCCCTTAAATAATTCCTGTCCTGAAAGGGTTAAATGAAGAAGGAAAGCATTTTTCCTTCATCACTACTTGATTTTAGGTATGATTTAGAGGGTTTTTTCTGTGAAGTCACTTTTGGCATTTTGTAAGAAAATAATATAGAAAATTATTATCATGCCTCTCAGTGGTTCTTTCCTCCATTTCATCATAAATTTCAACATGAATTTGACTAATATGGATCCAAAGGAGATAAGGATTAACAATATACTATAGATAAATTTATCTATGAGTTTGCCATTTAGGTCATACAGTTACAGTTTTTATATTTATTGTGATCTTACATTCAATGTACCTCGATCATTATAGAAGGAAATATGAAGGCATGAACTCATTCAGTTCAAATTACTTCAGATTGTGAGCTGCATATTTATAAAGTCATATAATTTTGAACATGTCAATGAAGCATCTGAAGGTCATGAGTACAGTTGAGTCAAGTGCATTAATTAGTACGACCTATATGGAAAGTGATATGAATTTAGCCAGTATAATACTTTAACATTAGCAACAGTATTGAATGCTTACCAATGCACATAGGATTTTTATTGTCATATTTTCATTTTACTCTATCATTGATACTGTTGTAGAACTGATTTGAATAAATTTCTATTTTCCATATCAATTACCTTTTGTGTTTTTGTTCCCTATCACTGTGTTGCATGTGGTGAAATACATGGATAAGGAATTTGATGTTATATTAAATTTTAAAAATTAACGTGAATCTGGTTATGATTATGTACATAATTGAGAATTAGGCCTATATGTTGCATTGCTGCCTATAATACATACATCAAAATAGTTTCTCGAGAGAACTATTTATCATATATTTCCTTGTCTTGTTATATGTGTGCTCCCCTTTTTCTCTTTATTGTGTTTTTTGCCTTATTCTTCCAGTTTCTTGAATGACCTTTTTCATTAGCTTTCTTATTTGTCCTTTTCTTTCCACCATCCTTCTATCTAACTACTTTATAAAAGATGACATTACATGGCTGCATTGTCTATCTTTATCAGTTGTGGTTCCTTTACCCCCGACAGCCCTTCTGGGTAGGTTCTTCTACCAAAGTAGATTGGGGGAGAGAAAAAGAGAGAGAGGGAGGAAGAAGAGAGAAAAGGAAGAGGGAGAATGAGGGGAAGAGGCATGGCAGAGGAGATGAGAAAAGGAATGAGGAAATGAGAAGGGGAAAAAAAGCACGGATGTTCATATTAAATGAGAAAAAGGGGTAGAAGTGGAAATGGGAGTTAAAAGGGAATATACACTGGAACTAAAAGGAGTAGTAAAAGAGAGAGAGAGAGGTGAGAGATAAAGACATGGGGAATAAATAAATGAAATAGCAGAGAGATAGACAGGTTCAGGATTCCAATCCATCAAATAATCCTCATTCTTTAATACAATTGTTATTCAATCACATTTCCCCGCAGAACTAACCCATTCATCCATTGATGAACATGTACAATAACTATTAACTCTTACCGTGCCAAGGGGTTTAGCTTTCTTCAAAATTTTACCAAAACGTGATCAATGCTTACTTTTCAAATGTCTGCACTTCATTAACCATTTATTATTTCACAAAATATTGTGTACAAAACTTGTAGGAAATTTATTACCATTTCTTATGATACCAAACTTCATTACTTTACCCAACTTTATGCATAAGAATTATTGAAAATTATATTTGAGTTTCTTTTTTGTCCATAATTTTTGGGTTTGTCATTTGTTTACTATTGTTGAATGTTGAAATAAGGTGATATCTTTTTAAAAATTTGCAATTTTCTCTGAAAATTTCTATAGCATATAATTATAATCATATATTTAGAATGTTTGATCTATGGTCAAAATTTTGATATACATTGACCACCATATACCTTTCCTGTGGTCAAGCAATTTGTGAATTGGTTTGGTTTGGTTTTATTTTCCATATAAAAATGCAATATAAACATAAATACATGCAAATCAATATATCATACAAGTGAATAATCAAATAAAGAAAATAAACATATATGATACCATGGCTGGAAGCTCTAATCAGAGCCATTATTAAAATGGCTCTGTTCTTCCTAGAGGTCCAGACATGAAAATGAAAATGACAAATCTATCTGGCACATATAATTATGTGACATCGGCACTGAAAGAGTTAACCAACAAAAAGTGAACAGTCCTTTCCACATGGTCAAAATTTTCATGAATTAGCTTTTTATAGCGCCCTCACAGGACATGTGCCTCCGTGGCCTAATGGATAAGGCATCGGTCTCCTAAACCGGGGATTGTGGGTTCGAGTCCCACCGGAGGTGAAAAGAGATTTTTTTTTCCAGCAGCCATTACTCTTTCCGAAGTTATTCTTTCTAAACTGTCATAGTTTTTACTCTTTTCCCCTTTTGTTTGTAGTTTAATGAGTGGTCAATTTTATGCCATTTACTTTTCTAGTTTTGTACTTCTTTCGCAGTAGACAAATCAAATATCTTTATTATCTTTATTTGTAAAGCGCATAGAGACATGTATTATGCACTATAAAATTATAATGCATTATTATCATTATTTAGAGGGGAAAATTTCCACAGGAGGCCGAAAAGGCCGCCCCGACTTCCCCCCCCCCCCCCCCCCCCAAGGCGCCCCCCAAAAATACTATAAAAGAAAGAGCATAATTCATTAGTGAATAATGCTCTGACAACTGCTCCGGGCTTTATTTCGTCAAAGATATAGGGTGAGGGTTAGGACTGTAATAGGATTTTAAGTAAGGTTTAGGGTTAGGGTTAGTGTTTTGGTCCAGAGGGTTGAAGTTTAGAATACAGCTAATGTACGAAATTGACCCGGAGCAACTATTGTCATACAACCATGAAAAGCTGGCCCCTTACATTATTTTGTTAATCAATTTGGATTAGATAAAGGAGAAACATCCCTATGGCTGAGATGGCATCTTTGATTTTAGGGTTATTTCCGACTCACTTTTAAAGGGCAATCCAACCTTAATTGGTAATAAAATGATTTATGTGAAAGCAGAAAAATAAGAGAAACAGGATGGTGAAAGTTTGAAAGAAATCGGATAAGGAATAAGAAAGTTATGGATGTTTGAAAAATGAGATCACTACATCTATGCGAATCTTAAATTGGCAATTTGGTGATTCAATTGTGACCTGTTTGTGGACAACTCTCCCATTTGTCGTACACAAAAATATCATTAATTTGCAGTTTTCTTCGAGGCGCTTTTACCCTCGGGGCAGTACTCAAAATATATTGGAGATAGCATATTGTTATAGGTCCTCATGAAAGAAAGAGATCCTACTGAGTAATACATTTTGAAAAAAAGTGACATTTGAGTCATTTTGTGTGTTGGAGTGAATATGGGAGTTGTCCACAGTAAATCACAGTACAATTACCTATTCGGCCAATTTGAAATTCCCATATGTATAGTGATTACAACTTTCAAAAATTCTTAACTTTCTTATTGCTTGTCCGATTTCGTTCAAACTTTCACCAATCTGCTTCTCTGATTTTTCCTCTTTCTTTCAAAGCAACTTGCTATTAAGGTTGGATTTCCTTTAAGCATGTCTCTTCTAAAGTTTACCTTTAAATATGCGCATATATAGGCATTCCAAAAATACCAGCATGAATAAGCCTAAGCCTTAAAGGGGAATTATTATATCTCAAATTTGATTATCAGGAGCTGGTAGTATGCTTATTGTATAGTTCAAATTCCTTTCGTGCTAGCTTAGCTATGACTTTAAATAATAAGTAGACCCTCCTGGCATAGCAAAAATTAATTGGAATGTAACGTATTGACCTCACCCCCCCCCCCCCCCACTTCTACCGATAGCTTTTCCGTGACTTTATTTTAAGAACACGTACTTCTAATACACATAAAAGGCCGAGCTAGGAATGTATAAAAATGATGAGAACACAGAATAAACAAAACTTGGCTTATAAATAGAGATGAAATATCAATCATACGATTAAAAAAAAATCATAAGGAAAAATCGGTCGAAATGACATAATTACCTTGCGAAAACGTAGTCGGGGACAGCTTATATAGCTGTAAAAGAAGGAAGCAAGACTATTTTAATGGAAACGCTTTCTTTCCTCCACCCACCCCCCCCCCCCCCCGCTCTCTCTCTCTCTCTCTACACACAACACACACACACACACACACACACACACACACACACACACACACACATTATATACCCTCTTTCTCCCCTACCCCCTTCTCTCTCTCTCTCTCTCTCCCCCCCCCCCCCCCCCCCCTCATGACACTAATTCATATCATAATGAATTCTTAAAAGGCACACAATTTTCGCCTCCCATGTTATCTTATAAGCTTGCTTCCAATTACCTTCCGGACGGATTTCAAAAAGGCATTTTCAAAAGTTAGATAGTATTTTAAAGGAGAATGAAACCCTGAGGAAATATCCATTTTGATGAAAAGAGAGGATAGAGATAAACAATTTTTTAAAAAGTTCTATCAAAATCGGTTACGAAATGAAAAAGTTATGAAAGTTTGAAAAGTCTCAATTTACTTTCTATGGCGATCCTCAAATTGGCAATGTTGCTTCAAAATGGCAGATTTAGTAGTACAACTTTCCATATGTTTTGTACACAAAATTTCATATATTCTCCATTATCTCTAAAGGTGCTGCTTGTCTTTTTGTGAACTCAACATATGTTGTGTCAAATACATTTTCTCATGATATATCTTGAGCTAAGAAGGAGACAAGCTGCACCTTGAGAGATAATGGGGAAAATGTGAAATTTTGTGTACAAAACATATGGAGAGTTGTACTACGTCACTTTGAAGCAACACTGCCAATTTGAGGATCGCCATAGAAAGTAAATTGAGACTTTTCAAACTTTCATAACTTTCTCATTTCGTAACCGATTTTGATGGAACTTTTTTTAAATTGCTTCTCTCTATCCTCTCTTTTCAGTAAAATTGATTTTTTTCCCAGGGTTTCATTCTCCCTTTTTAAGTATGCGTATGCCCCCGACAAAACACCATTGTATAAAAGGGAAAATTCGTCTATTCAAATTTCGTTTCAAATGGCTAACAGTGTACTATTTAGGTAACATTCATGCTTTTGTACTAGATCACTAAATGCTCTATAAAAATACCAAGTACCTGACAAAGCAACTGTACAGTGGATTTAAAGATATTATTGATCCTAATCTGCCAAATGGGAGTCTGCTTGATATTTGCTTGTATAAGACAGCACTGTGAATACATGAATAGGTCAAGCTGGGACTGTAGTTTATAATCTGAGGAAAATAACAGAATCATCAAAGTTGCAAAACGTCAAAAGTGAATATGAAAAAAAAAAGGAAAAGCAATTTTGAAAGCTGTCGGGGCCAGCCTTGTTTGCAGACACAAGCTCTTATTCAGTCGAAACGCATAACAGAGTGTCTGAACTGTAAGACTATATACCATAGGCCCTGAGCTGCTCCTGACACGACCATGTTGTTGTTGTTGTTGTTGTTAATTTAGTTTTTAAGGCGCTTCTTTTTGTCATTCAATTTTTAATATTTATGCCAATGGGAACCTGGGTTAGGCTTCTCTCAAGACACAAGATTAGGGTTTGTGCTTGCAGACTAGGGCCGGTCAGGGTTAGAGTTGGGGTTACTTTGTGCCTCATCATAACACCATCTTACACTCTTATATACAGTGTTTCATCCATCAACTTTCTTACAAAACTTTTTTTTTTCTTCACAAAAAACATTTTTGCATCCCAACTTGCCTTGGGGATTATTTACAAATATTCTCTTATATTTTTATTTCATAATGGTCGGCTTGTACGATTTTCGTTATAAATCCCCCCCCCCCCCCCCTCCCTCCCACTCATGCAAAATCCTGTATCCACCGTTCAACTTTCATAATACACCCCATTAAAAATATAACTGGATCTGTAGCTGAGAAAAAATACAGGCCTATACTGTCCACCTCCGGTGGGACTCGAACCCACAATCCCCGGTTTAGGAGACCGATGCCGTATCCATTAGGCCACGGAGGCTCATGGCTCCTTCTTATCCCCAATGCAATGGTAATCCTGGAATGTTTACTTAGATCCCCACTACTTATAGCTATATAGTGTCTCTGAAATCTAGATCTGTTTTCAAGGATAATTAAAATGTTAATAGTAATTTATGAAATAGCGCCAGCATACTACTATGTAACTTTACAAATTACAATTGTGTATTTAAAAAAAAAGGACTGTTCATTATGTCATATAAAAGATAGTAAGAATTTCTACATTAATGTATATAGTAAGCAGATTTATCTGACATGATCTGTAAAATTCATTTAATATGAGTTACTAAAACCCCGAGACTAAAACTAATTTGATAGGAGTTGGTAAAAATCACTTTGACTTGATAAGATTAAATTTGATATAAGATAATAAGACATATTTGAAATGCACCTAGTTTCCAGGCGCCTCGGCGTATGAGTAACGAGTTGGCAAGATCTTTACATGTTACAGGTTACATTATAATATTAGTTTATACAGAGGAAACGGCTACATTATATTGTGCGTTGGCTTTTTAAAATCTTTAAACTTACCCAGAACACAAACAGTAAAAATGTCATGGAACTGAAAGGAATAGGCTACTCGTATGTCATTCTACATGTTTCCAGTGATTCGGTGTCCTTTTGGATTGCGCCATTAAGGTAGATATAGCGCCATATATCACATCCCGAACTCCCCCAAATAAAACAGACATATTATCATAATAAATTATGATCGTATCAATTCGTGCGTGTGTGGTGTGAGTGTGTGAGTGAGTGTGTGTGTGTGTGTGGGGGGGGGGGGGGTAATCACTGAACAAACTTGCGGTGTCAATAATTTACATCATAGTTTTTGAGAATGAGAAGTTCTTTAGTGATTTTATGTTCCATACCATTGAAAGCACGACAGGGGTACCGTGCATGACATGGGTGTGAGGTATTTTCTCAAGTTTCCACTGATCGTGCCGATAGGCTTGCCAGGGGAATTGTGAAAATAGGCCAGCCGATAATTTGAAATTTTCCACCCCGGAGGTACCCCCCCCCCCCTGAGACGCAGATCCCCCCCAAAAAAAAAAAAAAGGAAAGAAAAAATATATATACCTTATACGTTATATATATATAGAGAGAGAGAGAGAGAGAGAGAGAGAGAGAGAGAGAGAGAGAGAGAGAGAGAGAGAGAGAGAGAGAGAGAGAGAGAAGAAAAAGTAAATACTCAGGAGTCAAATAAAAACACCGCAGGAGCCAAAAATTTGGACTGACGTTTCGGTCAAAGACCTTTATCAAATTAAGACTGAAAATAAACAATCAGAATTTAAAAAGAAGCATGAATAGCCATGATACAATTAAAAAAAGAAAATAAGCAGGGGCCTGTTTCTCGAAACCAACGACAAGACAGTCATAACTTTATCCGCCAACTACGGAGATGTCCATGATCTTCCTAAACTGTTTCACGAAGAGCTTACTAGCTAGACATCTCGTGATATCGATACTATCGGCGAGAGTAGAAGCCGACACATAGCCTTGGTTGCAATTACACTATATTTTTAAAAGCTAAATTTAACTCAACTGCAAATATTTGAATGAACTATGGAATAAAAGAAAATAGAAAATGTAGAAGGGTATAATAGATGCCAAGCACTTTTTAAATTATGTAAATTACATGATGGATTCGCTTGTAAAATGAAAAATATGAGTGATTGATTTCATGATCGGTGAGCCAGTTTTACGTTGGATAGGTACCCCCCGGATGTCGTCATTTGATAGTTTATCAAAATAAACCCATATATTTTCATTGTAATAATAATATGCTTTGAATGTTTTACATAATGTTTTGGGGCTTGAGTATGATATGGAAATTACAAAAATATTCATGTTATAAATTTAAACACGTATATTTCAAAGTATTCATTTTAAAAATCGTCGATATAATCTATGTTTACACTGATATGGGTCTGAAAACCAGAGAATATGCCGTTGACTATGGCTGGCCTACGGTGTCATATTACAGTTCCCTCGTCGGATTTTAGTTCACCAAAGAAATCTTTTATAGAAATCATTTACGAAGATTGCCCAATTATTTGTTTTCATACAAAAAGCACTCTTGTAATTATTATATAAGAAGTAACATGTGATTTTCAAGTTTATTATGGTAGCACGTAATTTTTCATGCTAATTGATCAGATATAAAGGACCCATATCGTAAAATAGCTTTGCAATCAGAAGTTAAGAGACTTACTAAATTCATTTTGATATAAAACATACCTGGCAACAGTTATGAATTTATATATATCTTTAGATTATAATACTTCCCATTGCTTATCAGTAAGGCTTGTATTTTTTTCTTGCCCAATGTTTATTTGTCAATAGTTGTTTTGTTTTTTTCCAGTTTCCAATGATGGGATTAATTTGACAAGTTTTGGTTTAACTTTCTTTTTTTTTAATCCCACCACATTTTAATGCAGGCCTATCTCCTGTCAGTCTATTATTGTTATCGTTTTTATTATGGTTTTCTTTTTCATTTGAAAAAAAAAAGTTCCTTTCATATTGAAATGACCTCAATTAGACTATTGTTGTTTTTGTATTTTTATCCATTAGAATGTGGAAAGAGTGTTGATTCACTAGAGTTAAGTGGAGACAAGCCTTGAACAAAAACACTATGTATTTTCATATAATTTTCATAATATAAACATGGATAAATTCCAGATAAAGTGAATGCGTAGAAAGAGTTGCATAGAAGTATGTAGTGTCCCTTTTTGCCGACCATAATCTACCCAATAAATAACATGTGATGGCGCTGTACGTCGACTAAAAAAGATATGACAGGTTTGGAGGCGTCATAAGTCCTTAGTCAGGAAGTTGTCGCGCATCTTGGGAAAGACGGCTTCGTGAAACACGTAGCGGACAACTAGAGAACTAGCGCTGACTTAGTCAAGAACTTAGACATATGACGGTTTCGAGAAACAGGCCCCTGAGCGCTAAGAAATGACGCAACAAAGATAAGTATGGATTGGTGCTTTTAAAAAAAAAAATGAAAAGCGCAATTCACAAAATACATGGCGTCACAAAACAAGATACTGCGTAATAAAATAAAATTCATGATTTTGGATCCCCAGGTCCAGTAACTTTATTAAGGATATATATATATATATATATATATAATGTGATGATGTTTAGTCTACTTTTACCATTCGCTTTGGTTTGGGTGATATAGAACATAGTGGGATGAATTCAAGCCAAAGATGACGCAGGATACTCATGAAATTTAAGCTTTCGTCTTTCGACTTCTTCAGAAATTTATTCTGTCGTAGACAGAACTGATGTCAAGGTCTTGTTGAATTCCTTAAATAATTCAACAAGACCTTGACATCAGTTCTGTCTACGACAGAATAAATTTCTGAAGAAGTCGAAAGACGAAAGCTTAATTTTCCTGAGTATCCTGCGTTATCTTTGGCTTGAATTCATCCCACCATGTCCTATATATACATATACATGTATATATATCTTTGATAAATTTACTGGAACTTGGGATCCAAAATCATGAATTTATACTTATTTGCGAACGAGTGAATTTTTTTTTCTCCAAATTTTCTTTTGAATTTTAGATTTAGGGCAGATGCATTATTTAGTTATTTTTAATAAATGAATAATTGGTATGTATGCATGTGTGAGGATTTTTCAGACTCTGATCTCAATTTCATCATAAATTACGAACTGCTTTAAAGTTTTCTCTATCTGGGCTTTTATGAGGAGATACGGTACGTAAACCCAGTTCCTCTTTATTTTCAAAGTTTGGCTTCATACAGTCACCTATACAAAATAATCAAATTACCACGGTGAGGTCGCATGGCGGCTGATCAGAACATTTTTGAGAAGATGTTTATAATTTGTGAGGTTTTAATTGGTTCCTTGGTTAAAAATTATTCAAAAATATATTTTTCACACAACTAAATTTCGCTTGCGGCACCCCGATTGAAAAACGCTGCGTTAGGCTGTCTCCCCCCCCCCCCCTCCAATCCGAAAAACGGATCGACGCCCCTGAATTTAGTTCATAAATCAATGAGGAAAAAAGTGGGACGAGCTATCCGGCACGGCACCCTACCCTGGATAACTCGACCGGGTCGAGCTCTCCAAGGTAGGAGGTCGGCTTAACCAGGGTCAGGTACAGGCTGTCCGTACTTGGTCGGGCTGTCTGGACCCCTATGTTTGTCGCAATCTGAGTTTTGGCATTGATGGTCGGACGCCGTAAATTGAGGTAAATTTTCATGTTTATTCATTATTAAGAAAATCATTGAAATCGAAAATGATATTGAGCAGATTTTTAAGTACCACTCTGCCCCCATTTTATTGCCGTTTGTGGAATTAAAGTGCGTAAAAATTGCACCGTTTTCTAGTGCTACTTTGCTGTGCTGTGTGTGAAGAAGACTCAGTTTGGTCCCACACATTAACAATAACATTGGGCGACTGAGCTGTGAAAACAGAAAATAAAGAAGTGTGAAGAATTTTTTAAAAATGACAATATGCAGTCATTTACATTGGCGTTTATTTGTAGTTGATTGTTTTTGATGAAGTTAACGGCAAACCCGGAGAATAGGGGACCAGACGCGTGTGCTGTGACTACTATGGTGGTAGACCGAAAATTCTGTCTCTCGTTCTTAATATTATTTTGACAGGGTCGGCCATTCACATAGAGACAGAAACGCTCCTATCACTCTGCTGTGCAAACTTTCTGAGAGCTGACGATCAGACGGCATGTAGTCGTAAAAATGCTTGTAGACCCCTCTTTTATATTTTTTTTAATAAATTGAATAGATTACCAATTTGACTGTTTTATTCCTTGTAATGCTCGTTTTTCAGGTAATTCAGGGTCCAAGTTATTCTCCGTTTGAAAATCTTGTAGCCGTATTCAAACGGTTTCCACTGCGCAGGAATGAAGATAACATCGCACCCGTTCTAGTCTACGTACAAGGGAAAATTATTATGAAGGGAAAAAATCAGTGTGTGTCATGTGAGTTCGTAATGAATTCATCACATTTTTCACTTCATAAATTTTTCCCTTGTACGTAGACTAGAACGGGTGTGATGTTATCTTCATTCCTGCACAGTGGAAACCGTTTGAATCTGCAGGATGAATTGTAGGGTAAGGGTTGTTATCTCCAATAATCTCGCATAAGTGTGAGTGGGGTTGTTAGGGACTTTGATGCAGCATGTGTTAGGTCTGGGTTTGGTAGGAGAATGAGATTTGTAAATGCCGGAAGGTTCTCTCTTTCTAGATTACGGGGAATTTCTATTACTGGGAGTTTCTGGTTTGCATTCCTTATGAGAGGGCCATTTAGGCATGGCATGGCCATGGGGGAAAGGAAAATGGATCTAACTTAAATATTTAAAATAAATCTAAGTACTTCATTTCAAATTCAGCTCTAAAATTCACAATCTTACCCACTCAATAAGTCATTAGTTTACTTCGTGTGTGCACTCGGACACAGTCATACATCTCAACACTTTCAAACACCACTGGCACTGCAAGAAATTCACCAACATTTATTGTTACTCTAACTTTTTAAATCGCCATTTGATTTACAAATAGATCTACCGACAACAACATGTCCATGAAATACAATAAATTTAGCTCACCAATGTTGGAAAACGTAATTCCTAAAATGAAATCCATAATTTATTGTCAGTTCTGGTGGAGCGGTGTATCATATTCATTGTGTACATTTCTTGGTCACCGCGTGAGTGTGAGCGCTCGTATCTTCGTGACAGAATTTGGACAACCATAAAAATCTTGGTCCCGATCAGTATGGCGCACACGTAAAAGTCCGGATTTTTCGTGTGCGCGATCGATGTACGCACGTGATACCAAGTTTTTTTTGTGTCCAAAATTTATATTGGCCGAGTGTACTGTAACCATCAGTGGAATAAAAACAACATGCGACGGCAAAAAAATCTGCAGGGATTTCTTCGGTTTTGGACTTGATTTTGACCTTGGATTTTTTAAGAATATTAGAAGTTCTTCCTAAAGGCCATTCAAGGTAAAACTGTGAATTTTTAGAGCTGAATTTAAAAGGAAGGATTTTAAATATTTATTTTATTTTCCCCCCATTCATTTAGTACATGTGACAGAAATGTAGTATTAATTATTGGCATTGTTTAGTGTGCCTGTAATACTTATCTAAAAGTTTTACATCTGTTTTACATTCCCATTTTCACTTGGATTTTCATTTTGTATTTGATTCAAATCTGATTTTCTATGGTCATATTTGATATTTGATTTCTGTGATAATATATTTCACCAAATTCAAATTCTGCTATATCATCTCTTTCTGAGTATATTAATTGTTAACACTGTTTTTCAAGTAATGTTCTCATTTTTATGTATTTTATATGTCATGTCAGTCTTTGTATTTTTATTGTAAATATATAATATTGTCAACAATTTTTTATTCCTTTTGTACAAAATCCAACCTATGGTTGCATTAAATGAAAGATTGATAAGTAAGTGATTATGATTTTGACATTTTTTCTAAGTATAATTTTATTTACAAAATATAATTTCCAAAAATTTCTTCCTTAGCAAACTTAACAATAATCTTTGTGCTTTAAACTTTCTATATATTTTCCCTCGCAGTTTAAGATTTATACATAAAATTCAAAATCACCTTCTTTTATTCCCTGGAAAATAGGGAATTTAGTCCAACTGACATCACTGCAGCATCATTGTAAGATGTCTTTTTGTTGTCGTTCTCCCAGCAGTCTGAGTGTTACAAGATGGATTCGGAGGATGAAGATGGTCCCCATGAATTCTCTCTGACTGGGTTCATGTTTGGTAACATTGATAAGACTGGACAGCTAGAAGATGATGTCTTAGATGCGGTACGTACTGGATTCTTCTAGTTCTTGCTACAAGGCTTGATCAGATGTTTCAGTGGACCTAAGGCTCTTACATTTTCAGAGAGCATTTTGTAAAGCTGAGATGGGAGATGATTTACCACATATTGACAGCTAAAGCACTGGGGAAAGAATGGAACATGTTATCTTTGTTAATGAAAATACAGTGTAGTGTGATTCAGACCAACATTGTTGAAAAAGAATGCAAATGGAAATTTTGATCAGGACTAAACTGATTCTTGCAGAGAACACTGGGTTTGTGGTGTGTCGTGTATCACTTCACCGTTCATATGGTGGAAAGGGTGTAATACTTTTACATGAGCATTTTGATATCACTGTCACTCAGAAGTGATGAGAAACACAAATGTAACAATCTGAATGCCTCTAGTTGCAATTTTAGTGCCACATTTGAAGGAAATATTGTCAGGACTATGTTCAAACAAAAGCATACATGTATGTATGCTTTTTTACACCTCATGAATGTTGAACCTGGATAAAAGGTAGGGTTAATTGGATTAGGGCTAAACCCTACTAAGTCATAACCATTTTTTAATATACATTATTGCTATTTTGTACTCTTGATATCTTCTTTGTGTCTGTATTTTCATTTCAGATACATGAGTATTTGTTGAGCAGTGTAGCATAAAAATAGAAATCAGTTTTGCCAACTTGAAGAAGAAGAAAGGCTGATGCATTCCATCCTTGTAACCAATTCTGTACTTACCTTATTCTTAACTCCCTTTTGCAGGAGGCCAAATGTCACTTATCAGGTCTAGGAACGCTGAGTGGTCTGGAGTCGCTGTTCAAGGAGCTTACTGGGGAAGAAAAGAAGGAGGAGGATGAAGATGATGATTACGATGAAGATGAATCAGGTTCTGATCAAGACTCTAGCAGTAAGAAATAACTAACAGGACAGAAAGAGGAGACTGTTCAATGTTGTGGATTCAGTTGAATAAATAATAATAATAATAATACATAACATTTATATTGCGCTTAATACAATGTTTCTAAGCGCCGAAGTAGTATTCTTACCCTGGCTTTAGCCCAGCTACCCTGTAAGGCGCTGAAAGCATTCAAGGAATAAATTCCTACCAGGTACCCATTTACTACACCTGGGTGGAGAGTGGCAAATGTAGATTAATGTCTTGCCAAAGGACATTAGTGCCGCGGCGGGACTCGAACCGCGAACCATGAGATCCACAGTCCGGTGATGTATCCACTAAACCACGACACCTCTACAAATACCCAATGAATACCCAACCCAAGGCTCTTATTTTGTATGATTTTTCAGTCAGGATGGGTGGTGAATTACCACACATTTAACAACTAAAATGCTTGGGGGAAGGGGGGGATATACATTTTCATGGAACAGTGCCATGTAATGAAAACACTGTATAGTGTAAATCAGGCAAACTATTTTTTTTTATCACTTTTTGATCATGCTTGCTCAACAAATGAGACAAAGTAGTCCAGGAAAAAAACATATTACTGATAAGATACTGGGTTTAAAATGGATTTAAATGGCAATAAAATGCTTTTTCAAAAAGTTTCTGTGATTTGTCTCTCATGGGACAATTAGAAGGTCTCTTTTTTTAAAAAGAATGGTTGCCTTATATTTGGCATGTGTATTCATTCATGACAGCAACTGTTACAGAATTGTATAGGTATAGGAGTATGCCCTGTTTTTCAATTCAGTGTTTCTTGTTTATGGATTGCAGATGAGAAGGAGAAAGATGTTGAGGCGGTGGATTACTCTGACATCACTGAGATGGCAGAAGAGGAACAGGTCTACATAGATACTATGGCTTCTATGTCAACTCAAAAGAAAGGTAAGAACATCACAATCAGATTTAAAGTAGATGTGAGCAGTAAACATTGTTGGAAAAAGATGGGATTATCATAAATTGTTGTCTGTGCTGTATCACCACATTATGTTGAAATAGGCACTGACATATGTTCGGAAAATGAATCAGACCACAGTTAGTTTGCCTATTAGGGATGTGTGCAACAAGCTCTGAATAATTTCTAGGGATTGCATTTTTATTGGGGAAAGGGGAGACTGTAGAACGATACCTCACTATTGTCAAGAAAGTTCCACCTGGTGATGATGATGATGATGATGATGATGATGATGATGGTAAGATGATGATGATGATGATGATGATGATGATGATGATGGTGAGATGATGGTGATGCTGCTGCCGATGATGATGATAATGATGATGGTGATGATAATGATGCAGGGCTGATTGCCTTTCGTTCTGGTAAAATAGTCACTTTAAATGGAGATGAAATCAGTTTATATAGGATATGTTCATTCAGTTTCATGTCATGATCCTGCTTGTTCTTGTTTAATCCCTCAAGCAGATAAGGATGACGACGATGATGATTATGATGACTATGATGCTGATGATTCTGAGGGTGAATCTAAGAGTAAAGAAGACTCCATCCTGATGCCTCCTCCTCCTATACCACCACCTGTAACCAGACTGATGCATACCCCATCTTCAGCCTCATCCCTGGACGGTGACAACAGCAGTGGTAAGAGAGAAGAGACAGGGACTGGTGAAGGTAAATCCTCTCCTGAGTCCTGAATGTTGTATTGTATTTTGGAGGATTACATGTTGTCTCATATTGCTGGTCTATTAAGTGGTTGTTAGTTGTATTTTAGATGGCACTTTGTAATCTGCTGAGAAATTATTATATAGCTTATTGTGTTTCATGAAACATTTTGTTTTATAAAAGCAGCCTCTCATACTCATGTTTCTTAGTTATTAGTTTAATTGTTATTGTAAGGTTTCTTTTGAGTGTCAGCATAGTATTGAACATGTCTAGGTAGTTAGAAAATATGTCATGTATTCATCTACTAAGAAATAAAATTTACATTATGAGTATTTGTAGTTTACTCAAATTTCAAAGCAGTGTTTAGCAAAATTTTGGCATTATCTAGAAATGATCATTATCTTTATTGAGTCAGTTTGTCATGGTCAAGTAGAAATGTGAAAACTATAACTTTTGTGTGCGTTGCACTATAGCAGGTGGGTCCTTTGTTACACCCTAAATCCTCAAATTCTTGAGATCATATATTTTGCCTGATGTTAATATGCCCTTTTCATTTCTGTTGTTTTCATCTGAAGAAAAAGAAAGCAAGGATGCATCAGGAGAGAAGAGTGGAAAGGAAGGAGAGAAAGAGGCTAGTGGAAGAGAGACGGGAAGAGATGAAGTGACCAAGAAAGGGGAGGCGAAGATCGAAGCACCTCTCAAGCATCTCTATGCTGCAGCTGATGAAAAGTTTAAGGATAAGACTGTGACTGATCTCTTTCCAGAATTCAGGCCGGGTCAGGTATGTTATAATGAGATGGCAGATTTCATGACTGAAGGAAAGGTCAATGCATTTTGCAAAGATTCAATATATAACATTACAAGAAAATGTGCATGTTGTTAGATACTGTCCAGTTGATATGCTGAGTGGAGGTTGTGGACTTTGTTTATCATGTAGATTTTGAGAAATAATTGTGGAGAACAATCTTGAAAAGTGCCTTTAAAGAAACTATAAAGGGAAAAAGAGAATGATAGGGTTATCTGTTAGGCCAGACAAAGAAGAATATTGATTTTGTTTAATCATCTTTGTCTTTTTTTTTAAACGAAATTTTATTAGTAGAATGTGTAAGGATTGTTCAGTTCAAATTTTTTCTTTCTTTCTTCCTTTCTTTGTGGGGATTGTTTGTCTGAAAATGATTCAAAGTTAAACTGTTCAAAAAAGTTTCATGACTTTAAGCCAAAACTGTGATTTTAGAAAGAAAAAGACTTGGAAGGCTTCATTATTTTTTGACGTTTTCACAGGTTCTGAGATTCTACCGGCTGTTTGGGCTTCCTCAGCAAAACCTCCTCCCACAGCTGTGGAGGGGGATGAAGAAGAAAAAGAAGAAGAGACATCCCTCTGGGTCTGATGCTATCCCTAAGGACTCTCCTCCACCCAGTCCTCCTCGTAAGACGATTGATGGATGGAATTATCAATATACCCCGTCACCTCCTCCAGAGGACTGCATGCCAGATGATGCGGTAGGTACTATAGTCTGATTGGAATAGAGTTGAGGTTTATTTGATGTTGGATATGAAGAGATATTAGTTAGGATATTGTGGAGGAACAAACACTGGGCTAAAGATCTTAGATTGTATCTAAGGAATTATTTTTAGTGCTAGTCCCATGTGTGAATACTAGAATTTGATTATACTGTTAAACCTCCAACCTGTGACATCTCCGTCATGTACAGCGTATGAAATTCTAATATGAATTCCATTTGCATTTTTATGGTCCCAGATATATATATTCATTGTATGTTATCCAATCGAAGGGTCAGATTATCACAAACTCATGCATCAATCATGCATACTGCATCAGATAATGACAGTGTTTCACCCTAACTTTTTGTCCATGGGGTCTCTGAGCAAATATTTGGAGTCCTTGTGCACCAGGCCCGAGTTCACATTTTGATATTTTGGGGTCTGGAGTGAAATTATAGGTGTCCATGTGTACAAGACTCCTGTTTGTGTCGAGAGTCCTAGATTATGATCGATATTGCATGATATCACAACCATATTGGGTGCTCATAAGAATATGAAATGTTGCAAAGTGACATAGCCTGGTCAATATTATTTAACAAGTGTGCAGCTTTTTGTGTAGCGTTTGTCATAGGTAAATGTATTGATGATATCATTGTTTTGAAATCTCCAGGAATTAATTATGGCGGCAATGGAGGCAGATAATCGCAATTCCAATGCTGACAAAGATAAGAATAAAGACGCTCTTCCTGAGATTGCAGAATGGCGCTATGGACCTGCCCAGTACTGGTATGACATGCTGGATGTCCCTGATAATGGAGAAGGATTCGACTATGGATTCAAACTCAAATCTGTAAGTTAGACATCTAATTAAATGGCCGGAATCATCTGTAAGGTCTGTTTTATTGTGTACTGGTAGCCACTTCCATATGGTAACCTCCAAAGTTTTTCTATTCACTGTGATGTTTAATATGCTTTTTTTAGTCCTAGATTTAATTGTTATTTTAAGCTTTTGCCTCGTAAATATAAAACGTGAAATGATCAACTTGAAATTTTACACGTAAATAAGTTTACATCTTTTCCATGAGGTGAAAGCAAAACTCAAATTTATAATGAAACTTGAGCTTAAACTCTAATTTATAGTCTTGCTCTAACAAAACAATTTCCCACTAATTTTAACATAAAATCATATTCTAAATCAAAATCAACTCTATCTTAAAATCCTGCTCTTACACATGATTTTAGCTCATACTCAATTTTAAACTTGAATTGGAGTGCAAAGTCAACTCACAATCTTGTTCTGACTCTAAACTAAAACTAAGCTCTCATTTGAACTAGAGAACTCAATTGATTACAAACTTGAATTCCACTCAATGTGTTTTCAAACTTGGACTCTACTCAAACTCACTTTTTTTCAAACTTAACCCTTTCGAGACAATTGACCACATTTTGTGGTTTGGCTCAATAACTTTTTATTCAGAGCTCTAAAAAATATACCAGATACATGAGTAGAAAGAGCAAAAATTTCTGCACACACTATTTCCATTTTTGTTGCATTACCATATTGCGTTTGATGCCAGGAATTTTGAATAGGAGAATAAGTTTTAAAATCCTTAAATTGGCAACACATTGAGAGATTCAGAATCCTTATTTTTTTATCAAAATTGGCAATTTTTTCAACTTTTCGACAAAATTCCTATCCATGTGTATTATTTTCAAAGACATAACACCATATTAGAACCATGTAGCACTAAAAGAAAAATATTATTGTTGCCAATTTGAAGATCAAAATATGATCAATTTAGCCCTTAAATAATTCCTGTCCTGAAAGGGTTAAACTCATCTCAAACTCGAACCCATTATCCTTCCCAGACATCAGAGGACAAGAAGAAGGAAGAGAGCAGGGAGATCAAAAAAGAAACTGATGAAACCCCATCGGGTCCTTCTATATCAGCCGAGGAGCTCTTATCACACCTCCCTCCCATCCCACAAGCCTCTGACGAGTGTTTTGACATGGTGACCCAGCTGCCTTGGGAGAATGATGTCATATGGGATGCAGAGGAGGTCAAGGAGAAGGTCCTCAGTTCAAGCGCCGCTAGCAACGCAGGATGGGTGCCCACACTGTCCAATAGGACTGCACTGGCTTACTACACTCAGCAAGGTAGGCAATCTAGTTTTCACTGCTTTGTTTTGCAATATTCTGTTTATTTAGAGTCATTATTAATACACACTGAACAAAAAAAAATCTCATTTATATTGGATTACGCAGAAAGCTGCATACTTGTATATTTCATATATTGTAAATTAATCAGTCTTCTTGAGTTGATCATACTTTCTCATGTGCCCTGCATAAGTGCATGAACAGAAGCATGGCCAACATATGTATATTTCTACGAATTTATACACAGTTTTGACTTAACTTTTACTTCTAAACAACATATTTTAGTCCAAACATGCAATTCATACAGTCTGATTTGTTAACCCTTTCGCGACAATTGACCACATTTTGTGGTTTGGCTCAATAACTTTTGATACAGGGCCCTAAAAAACATACTGGATGCATGAGTAGAAAGAGCAAAAATTTCTGCACAAACTATGTCCATTTTTGTTGCATGACCATGCTGCGTTTGATGCCAGGAATTTTAAAAATGAGAATAAGATTTAAAATCCTTAAATTGGCAACACATTGAGATTTCAGAATCATTGTTTTTTCATCAAAATTGGCCATTTTTGCAACTTTTCGACAAAATCTGTAAAAATGTATATTGTTTTCAGACATTTCACCTTACTAGAACCATGTAGCACTAAAAGAAAAATATTATTGTTGCCAATTTGAAGAAGAAAATGTGATCAATTAAGCCTATAAATAATTCCTGTCCTGAAAGGGTTAACCATGATCAGGTATACCTTCTTTCTATCATTTCTTTATTCTTTCATTACAAAAACCAATAAACTGAAAAATTGTATGATGGGGAGCCCTATGTCTGCGCACCTAAGATTTTGACCTGAAAATGAACAAGAATTTCTTTAATATTCCTCTAAAGCTTAATTTTATATTATTCCTGATATTCTAAAGAGTAAGTTTGCAAATAAATCTCATCAAAATTAGAGCAAGAACAATGCCATTTTCACAAGAAATGGCGGCCATGTCATTTCAACATTGAAAAAAACAATGGTGCCCATGTCTGCGCACTCATTCATTTTACACGCAGTTCGGGAGTTTGACGTGAAAGACAACATTTTGAGGCTTGTGAATAAAATGTCTGAAATAAGACCTTTTTTTCATTATTTTGACTTGCTTTTTGCACGAATACCTAACGCCATGATAAAGATGAAAATTTTGTGTTCGTTGCATGTTTTGTTTTATCAGAATCGCACAGTTAGGCGTGTGCGCAGACAAGGGCACTGTGCAGACTTGAGCACTCTAGCCATACCAAGATTTGTGTGCAAACGCCTCTGTCAGGCACACAACAACTAATATTAAAGAATCTGAAAGTTCTCTCTTATGATACAGAAGAGGATACACCATGCATAAAACCAAATAACTGTATACAATTAATTAAATTTGGAGAGACTGAGAAAAGTTCCATGTTTTTTGTGCTACCTAACAGGTCAGAAGATCGTAGACTACCTTGCTCCCAACTACAACGAGAGGACTGCAGTGAAGGTTGTTGGTCCTACTCTCAGTGATCTGACTAACAGTAAACTAGCTAAGACGGTCTCAACACCAAATAAGCAAAATACGCACTCTGGTAATTATCTCGTTTTCAGTTAATTCAAGGCAGTTACCTTTTTTCTGTCTGAATCCGCTTGAATTAAGGTAAAAAGGGCTTACTTTTTCCTCTATGTAGTTTGCTTCTTACATGTATGTTGTATTAATTTCAGGCAGTTATTTGATTTATGTCAAGATCCCTGTAATATGAGATACTCCCAATAATATTACTTGTTGAGTCTTTTGAAAAAAATATTGAGATGATATATTTACAGTATCTGCTGTTGGTTAAAATTTCTTTGCAATTTCTACATTCGAGTGATACTTCCTCATTGCTTCTTACAATTATTTTCATTGTTCATTTTAATCTACATGTATGTGTCTCCTCAAAATGAGAATGTAAAATTTATCTAACATCCACAGATTTTTAAAAAACACTATTATCAGGGTGATTATTCATCTATCCCAACAGCACTAGAGAAGTCCGAGTCTATGTGGTACTCTATTTTCCCTGCTGACAATGAGGAGCTAGTCTACCGTCGCTGGGAAGATGACATCATCTGGGACCACGAGGCCATGGATAAGATACCGACCCCGCCTGTCCTCCGCCTCGACCCTAACGATGAGAACATCATCCTCCGCATCCCGGAGGACGTTGACCCTGACAAGATGGCCGCCAGCGGGAAGGAGAAGAAGGAACCTCGGAGGTCTAAGATCGTGATGGAGAAGAGCGGCATGACAAGATCAGATGATCAAGATGAGGCTAGTATTATGTCAAGTAATAATGAACGGTCCAGGGGAGCGTTTCATCAAGCGTTTTGTCAGTGATTTTTACCGACAACTGTCATAAGCTACTGAAATCCTTGCATCTGATTGGCTGAGAGCAAATTTGTCAGTAAAAATCACTGACAAAACACTTGATGAAATGCTCCAATGTAAGTCACACTGGGATATCTTTTTATAATGATTGTCATTTATCCATTTGTGATCCGCATTCTCCCTTTATTTCTAGTTTAGTCAATGCAAATTGAGTATCCTTTCCTAATTGTCCCCGCCGAACGAAGTTCGCGAGGGGACTATGAAACGGGCTCCGTTCGAGTGTGCGTGTGTGTGTGTGTGTCCGTCCGTCCGTCTTTCCGTGTGTGCTCAAATGTTAGAAAATGCTACTTCTCCGTCATTTCTTGGCCGATTTTGATTCTGATTGTTTTATCTGATAGGGCTTGGTGAGGGCTTCCAAACTTCTACACAAAATCGTGAAATTCATTAATTATGCAAATTCATGCAAATTTATTCAAAAGTGACGAAAAATGCTACTTCTCCTCTATTTCACATCGGATTTTGATTCCGATTGTTTTATCTGATAGGGCTGGGTGGGGGCTTCCAAACTTCTACACAGAATTTTGAAATTCATTAATTATGCAAATTTATGCAAATTTATTCAAAATTGACGAAAAATGCTACTTCTCCTCTATTTCACATCGGATTTTGATTCCGATTGTTTTATCTGATAGGGCTGGGTGGGGGCTTCCAAACTTCTACACAGAATTTTGAAATTCATTAATTATGCAAATTTATGCAAATTTATTCAAAATTGACGAAAAATGCTACTTCTCCTCTATTTCACATCGGATTTTGATTCCGATTGTTTTATCTGATAGGGCTGGGTGGGGGCTTCCAAACTTCTACACAGAATTTTGAAATTTATTATTCATGCAAATTTATGCAAATTTATTCAAAATGGCTGAAGGTCCATAATGTTTTCATGTTTTATATTTCAGTTGTATACATGCATTGTTGGTATTCTCTTCTTTTGCATGCAGTAACATTATTATTTTATTCACTAAAGTTTTTCACTGAAGTTTTAAGGTTCAGGCTAGTTAATTTCCACAGATCTGCACTTCCGGCGGGGACATTTATTACGCATTGCATAATTTACTCATTCACTTGTTTTTATAATCATTCATTTTACAGAATTCACTGGAGATTTCAGAAACCTAGAATAATAAAAAAATTAGTGTAAGATTGACTTTACATTAAGATTTACATTTTTAAAAATCAATTATCCAAAGAGCACTTTTCACATTTTGTTAGCCTGTGCAACTATTAGTAATACAGTGTTTGTATGGAAGCACATGAACATGTAAAGTTTTTGATGCTTACAGTTTGCACAAGTACTAGTACATGCAGGAGGTATATGTATAATTTGTACATGCAAATAACAGTCAGGGATACTTTTCAAAAATTGGTTTTTGTTGGAAGACCCCCATATGCTATTCAATAAACACTTTATGTTGAAAGACTCCCACTTGCTACTCAATAATTACTTTATTTATGATTTATTTTTATGACACTGATTTAAGTAACATAAAGGATATGAAAATAGATAATTCAGTGTTTGATGCTTTCAAATGACAAAACAAGTTTTGATTGTATGTGGTATATTTCTCTGTGTTTCTGTAACAGGATTTCAATGACCAGCAGGAGAACAAGAATCCCTTTAACATCTCAAATGACGAGAACTACTATCCTAAGCACATGGGTGAAGGCAAGCTGAGACCCAACATGTCCTCTGACCTACAGGTAAGTCTACACTTAATGCGAGGGAGAGGAAGATAATGAAATGATCTAATATCTTGTTGTAATATACATCTATGTGACCAAGATTGCTGAAGGGAAGTTACAAGGGATGTTCATGAATGTTTTGGAAGACTTTTTCTTAAAGATAATAGAGATTAAAGCAATCTTGTTTTCTGTGAACATGTAATGAATAATGCATGTATGACTTTATGACGAATCATTAGCATTATCGATAAATGGATTTTAGTATGTATGGACCATATTGATCATAATGGAATTCACAACTTCTTAAATATTAATATTTTTTTTAGGGGGGGGGTTTAAGTTCATTGAGTAAAAGTCTCTCCCATAAAGCTAACTGTCTATCTGTCATTTTCTTTCATTGCCAGCACTCATCGGCCGCAGTGGAGCTCCGTCAGCCTTACTTTCCAACCCACATGGGCCCCATCAAGCTTCGTGGCTGGCATCGTCCATACATCAAGAAATACAACTTTGGTGCTGTCTCTGCATCAGGACCACATGGGGTCTTCCCTCTGGTTAGGAGGATCAAACAGAAAGCAAGGGTAAGATTGGATTGTCTTGTGCTTGATTGAAAGGATTCATTAGATTTGGACCCTGACGTAGTCCTCTACTCCATCTAAAGCATCAATGACGTCATTATCTGGAAATCAGTTTAAGTTCATGGGAATTGCTTGATATCAAATGTCTGCATCACATGCTGCCTCCATAAGAACATGTTGATGAAGCCTTAAGTCTGTTTCTTAAAGATAAAGTTGAGTTTTGGTCATGCAATCACATTTTGAAAGAACCTGGCTCAAAGCCATGGGGAAAGGTTGATCATGTCTACATAGGAATTGATGTATACTGTGATGTTTTGGAATCATCAAAATGATAAGAAATTGACCCTATCTTGCTGAAAATCACATGCACCGCACAGAGAAATGGGTATATGGCTGGGACTGCACTCGCAAGTGGCATAATTTTTCGGCCCGAACACTCCAGCTATTTCTTGTCATATTTCGAATATGAGGGCTTTTGATTTTGAGGAGCATTCCTTTTCAGGGGACATTTCTACTATGATGTTTTTCCAAACTAGCAAAAGAAGAATGAGAAAGCTCACAGATTATTTTTCACCTTTCCCGGAACTCAACCTTCTCTTTAATTGATGAGGAAATACTCAAATTTTAAAGGCTGATATGTGTTTTCCTCTCTGTTGAATATAATTATACTAATGAATTGTGAAATGGTAAATGGTTTTGGTACAGATTAGGGAAAATCTCATTTTGCAACTTATGTTTATTCTGAGTTTAAAAAGAAAAATAAGACAATCATTTATTTGGTGAGGTATTGTGCAATCAATTCAATTCAGACATACATGTTTACAGTAGTTAAAAGAAATCATATAAATTAGAAAGATAGAAATTCAAAAACAGAATTTTGTAATGATGTAGGGAGTCTTAGAACATCTTTATCAAGTTCTGTTATTGGTTGTCTTGCTGCGTCAATTCTCCAGCAACAGGAGTAAGAGAGACAGGCCTTTGGAGGAGGAGAAATACAAAAATATATCAATAAGGAATGTGTAATATGGTATTCCTGATATTCTTTTAATTTTTGTTTTGCTGCTTCAATCTGACAGCAAAGAGAGCAAGAGAGACAGGCATCTGGAGGAGGGGAGATGTTCTTCATGAGGACGATAGAAGATTTGTCAGGTATGGATGGTCATCTCATCATGACAGAGTACTGTGAAGAATACCCACCACAGATGATGCAGGTCGGCATGGGAACACGCATCACTAACTACTATAAAAGGGTGAGTCCGTAATGTGTGTGTCCTCTATTGCTCTAGAAGTATGCATTGTCTTCAAAATACATCACAAGGAGAGGGGTTACATTGCCATTTACAGCTTGTCTTCTTGCCTTTGCCCTTGAAAGTACTTCATCCCTTTTGCAGTCCTAAATTTTGAAGTTGTGTGAAGATGCAATATATTACAAAAGAATTGTAATTGGAAACTTGTGCGGATGTGAACAGGATTATAATCTGCTATTAAATAATAACAACAATTTAGTAACACTTTATTTTTTTTTACTCGAAAAAAATTGTGTAATTTTTCTGGGCTTTTTTTTTTTTTTTTCTGCTATCAAGTTTAATTGGAACCATGTGCTTTTCCACTCTCAAGTTAGGTTCAAACAATGTCTTATACAATGCTAAACGTAAAATGATATTTAACGTTTATGTAACTTCCTCAGAATGCCAGTCAAATTATTTTCTCTATGATACTGATTTGATAATAGAAACCCAGCTCAGATGCCAAGCCACCGCTGTATGAGTATGGTGAGACAGTCAACGTCCACAGCTCACCGTTTCTTGGTTCTCTGAGACCAGGTCAGTCCCTCCAAGCCTTCGAGAACAACCTCTTCAGAGCTCCGCTCTACAAACACAAGGTCCCAGCCACAGACTTCCTTCTGATCAGAACAAGACACAAGTAAGTTACATCCCAGGTGTATGTGTGGTGGTCATAGGGGTCATAGTGGTTAGTGGTTGTCATGAAGATTTTGATGGTTCTTTGGAACCTTTACCAATGCATGATCTTTTCCTTCAACTTCTCATTAGAAAGTGCAATAATGACACCAGTAGCTATGGTTGTAGTAGTGGTATTTATGGTAATTTATTTTATTTATGTTTATGATTCACATTCAGTTGTGCAAGGTACACATTTCTTTCATATCCTATTTAATAATTATTCTTTCCCTCCTTTTTAAAGGGTCAAGGGAATTTTATCAAACATAATAAAGTCAGTTTTAATGGGTTTTTTATTGCAGTGACTTTCGACAATATGAAAAATGAAATCTTTATCGTGTATATGAAATACTAGTGAAACAAAAACATTTGCATTGGAAAACATCGTTCAGTATGATCCTTATTGTAATTTGGCTGCTTTGAATGCAGGTATCACATTCGAGCGTTGAATGATATCTTTACGGTGGGACAGCAGTACCCTCTCTTAGAAGTTCCCGGGCCAAACTCCAAGAAGTCTAATAACCACATCAGGGATTTCCTGCAGGTAAGGTCATGATTTGTGATGACTGGGAGAGTGATGGCAAAGTGGATGAATGTAACACAATCTTTTGGTTCATAACATGATGTTTGTAGTGTAGTTATGATGGAAATTATATTGATGGCTTACTTACCATGGTTGTGATGGTGTTATGGAGAGTCCTATTTAAAAAGAATATGATAATAGTCATTTTGATTATGGTGTTGATGATGATGATGATGATGAAGATGATAATGATGGTAATAATAATGAAGAATTAATATTGCACTTTCTTCTTTCCTCATTTTAAAAATTTTGTTATTTGTCAGGTCTTCATCTACCGTCTGTTTTTGAAGAGTATTGATCGTCCACGGAGGATTAAGATGGAGGACATCAAGAAAGCTTTCCCAACTCACTCTGAAAGCAGCATTAGGAAAAGACTGAAGCTCTGTGCTGATTTCAAGAGAACTGGTAACAACAATATCTCTTGCTGTTTTGCACTGGTGATAGGGATCCTTATGATGAAGATTTTTTCCTTGGGTTTGAATTAAGTCTGACAGATGGTAAATCTTCAATAAATTATATTCAATAAATACTTCATGGGAATAAACTTGTCAATGAAGTTATCTATTTCTGTTTCAGGAAGAGAAACTTGGCCAATCTTAGTCCCAACACATTGTTCAAGACTTTAAAAATTCTCTTTGGTAGGATTTACCACCCTTGGTATGGAAGGAGTTAAGGACTTGTCTAAAGTTTCCCCTCTGAGAAATGATCATCTTTTGTGCTCCTGTTATGTCAGATTAATTTGAAACTCATTTACCCCAAATTTTGTAATTTATAGTAAATGATAATTTCACTTTCTAGTAATGAAAACTTTACTTTTTTTCTCTGATGATTGTCTTAGGTTTGGATTCCAACTGGTGGGTGATGAAGCCAGATTTCCGTCTTCCTTCAGAAGAAGAGATTCGTGCTATGGTATCTCCAGAGCAGTGCTGTGCCTACTACAGCATGCAGGCAGCTGAACAAAGGCTCAAGGATGCAGGGTATGGAGAAAAATCTTTCTTTGCTCCTGACAACGATGATGAAGATGACAACCAAAAGATTGATGATGAGGTAACACTTTCATTTTATGTATGTGTCTTTAAAGGGAAGGTTGAGTTCTGGGAATGGTAAAAAATGATTTGTGAGCTTTCTCATTCTTTTTATGTTAGTTTGGAAGATTATCATTGTAGAAATGTCCCCTGAAAAGGATTGCTCTTCAAATGCCCTCACATTCAAAATATGACAAGAAACAGCTGAAATTTTCGGCCCGAACATTTGTGTGTACTCCCATATGCACATTTCTGTGTGCAGTGCATGTGACTCTCAGCAGGATTGAGTCAATTTCTTATCATTTTCGTGCTTCCAAAACCTTACAGCAAACACCAATTCTTATGTGCCATATAATCAACCTTTCCCAATTGCTTTGAGACAGTTTTGTT
Source organism: Heliocidaris tuberculata (assembly GCA_025618425.1). Classification (NCBI taxonomy): domain Eukaryota; kingdom Metazoa; phylum Echinodermata; class Echinoidea; order Camarodonta; family Echinometridae; genus Heliocidaris; species Heliocidaris tuberculata. Next base: position 3,754,014 of record CM046846.1, on the reverse strand, counting down.
CACAATAGATTGATTATAATCACAACATTAACCATAACTATTGCCACATGTATTTGATCTATCATGCTTTTTATCCATTTATTTTTGTTTTGTTTTGTTTTGTTTTAAATTATTATTCCTCCTTTTATCTTGGTCTACATTATAAATGTACCTTGTTATGTATCCGGCTCGCCCCCTGAGGGAATAATATTTTTATTCAGTTGTTTCGCCAGTAACTTTCATAGAACAGCAAAGAATGACTAAGCACCAGCAATTTTTTTTTTTTTTTTCTTTTAGGTGAAGACAGCTCCCTGGAATACAACTCGAGCATTCATCGCTGCAATGAAAGGAAAGTGTCTGCTTGCCGTGACAGGTGTAGCCGATCCCACAGGTTGTGGAGAAGGCTTCTCCTACATCAAGGTCCCTAACAAACCTACACAACAGAAGGTATGATATCATCACCTTCAAAGACCACACCTTCAAAGCTTCCCACTGCTACTCTCAAAAACAGCATGTTTACAAATCAAGGAAAAGAATGTGCAAAATATGGTTAGCTAAAGAACAAAAGAATGCCTCATTATGTTCAAATTTGTTTATAAATCGTACCTCAAATTATCATTCTAATTTTATACCTAGATATTGTAGTTATGCAAATCAGCAAATCACCTGCAAATATAGTTCCAAAAGATTAAAACAAGTGCATGACGTTAACTGCATGCTACCCAGCCTCTACAGCAAAGCCTGTGTACACCCATATCCCTTTCTTGTCAAGTGAATGTATGAGTTCATGAGGGTCATGCTTGTTGGTATTAAGTACTGTTTGTTCTTATTCATTAATAATAATAATATTGGGTATTTTGATAGCACTCATATCCGCCTCGTAATAATATGCTCAAGGTGCTCCAATAATTACCCCGGCTCTAGCCAGGCTATCAAAATCGGTACCCACAGCATTCAAGGAATTCCTTCCTACTGGTTCTCATTTAACACCTGGGTTGAGAGTGGCAAATGAAGATATATATAATATAATCACAAACTTTATTTGTTCTCACTTTGCCTTGAAAGATCAGTTGTGTGAAATGCATAAAGATCAAATAAAAAATTTAGTTTACCACATTCACTGTCTCTCTACAAATATACCTTCTATCCATAAGAAAGCAAAATATATGAGGAGTGAATTCCTGAAATTCAATCTTGCACAGTTTACTGCCTATTCTTCAGGCAAGATTCCACAATATCTTTCAATAGTTAGTCTGTAGTGTTCATTGAGAAAATTTTATTGCATGATTTCAAGAATAATATACATAACATACTTTGTATGTTAGTCTGAAAAAAAGACCATTGGAAGCAAGAAGTAGAGAGACCCAATTTCAGGGTTGTTACTACCCTATTGTCCTTATTGTTCTCAAATGTGGCAAGTATTCATGCATCAACCCTACACCCGATTTGCCCCCTTCTGTCATTATCAGGGTGACCCCAATATCTCTTTGAACCTGATGGTAAGTTTGCAGGACATCCCTGTATTGTCGTGATTTTCTGTTTTTGACAAAAATCAGTTCCACCGTGTCATCACAATTAATCCTGTTGATGTACATTCAATAAATGATTTGTTTGTACTAAAATAAATTTTATAAATCATTTTCCCCATCCTAATTGTGTGGAAATTTTGATGTCTTGCTGGAAGTATCTTTAACTAATAGAAAACCATCAACACCATCCCCACTATCCTTCATTTTTCCCCTTTCAACATTCTCCTTCTCATGTGGTTCCCTCTTCTCTTCCAGTTTCCTTTTCCATCTTTGGTTTACTTTTGTCATGTGCAAATGATCTCCATATTTAAACAGTATTTTCATCCTTCCTTGTATGCACCTTTTTTTTGTGAACATCTTCACTTTCATATTTTTGAAATAATAATTTCTCATATGCCTTACTCATCTTTTTTTTTGTATGTGTATGCCTTGCATTATTTTCACTTGCTGTGTTGTTATGCTTGACCCCCTCAACTCTGCTTCTCACCTCTCACCTTTCACCTTTGACCTTTTCCACCTCACTGCTTCATCATCCTCACACTGCTAGCTATCCCCTACCACCCTCCTCGTTCACGAGTGTCGTGGCCGCATGCCTCGCAAGGTGGAAGGTCACAGAGTGAGCCAGATATCCCCAGCCTGCTGGTACTGGGATTTTTCCTTAGAAGATGGCTGGACTCCTAAGCTCAACAGGAATATATTTAGACATTTACAAGTTAGGACAAGGCTAGATGTAGGTATAGGTAGGGCTTAACAATAACTGGGGTCCAAGAGCAAAGAACCCTCTAAAGGTTCAGAATATTTTCTAAATTGAAATCATGAAACCATGAAACAGAAGCTCCTTATTTTTATAGCTTTGTCAATATTACTCCCTTACAAAGTAGTTAGTGTGGAGTCCTAGGGTACTGTTAGCATAATACGTCCCCAAGAACTATCTAAGAAATTTCACAATTCGATTGTTATGTCTTTTAATACCAATACTGTATTACTTCATGAATTGTTGATACATGTTGGATATCTAAGCATCGATAGCAAGAAGAAGATAATGTTTCAGTAGTGCTTGCTTAGATTCACTAGGAAAATCAGACTGTTTTATTTTTGAATGATATTGGGAAGGGTGCATTTTTCATTTCTCATGTATTTGAGATCAAATTCAAACACATTTCAAATGTCTTTCTTTGTGCGGGAGTTGGTTTGAATTCAATTTTATTGTTAACACATGAAAAATTAATCCATTTAGATTAGAACATTCATTTATTTCTATTCATTGAGTTTGAGAATTAGTCTTCATGGTGGAAGCATCATGAAAGCTGATATTCATGAAGTGATATGTAATGTTTTTCCACTTGTCTTTGATTCACAGCAAGATGAGGTTGAGAAGCCAACCCAACCCAAGAAAACTGTGACAGGTACGGATGCTGATCTGAGAAGACTCAACCTGAAGCAGGCCAAGCAGCTACTCAGGAACTTTGGCATTGCTGAAGAAGATGTAAGGAAGGCATTTTTATCAGGGTTTCAGGGAATAGTCATAAAAATGTCTAATTTTGGAAACCGTAAAAGAATGAGTTGCAATAGAAGCAATAACCAGAGCAATAGGCTCAGAACTAGCTGAGCTTTGCTTTGGAAAAGAAGTAATTTTACAGGTTAACTTGAGTTAAGTACTTATCCCTGTAAGGCTAGTCCTTTGGATATAAATCACAGCCTTCTAAAGGAAGCATGACAGTGTTTTCTTAACCTTTTGAATAAGGAGTCTGAGATAAAGGCAAGATTAAACCCATCAGAAATGCATGTTAAGTTCAAATGAAATCAATTCCAACTGTGTAATATGTTAGATAATTCAACATCAGTACAATCTTGACATTTCGTTAGTTCTTTGTGCATTGAACATGAAAACTTAGTTGAAAAATTTTCAGCCATGAACTAATCACTGTAGAATCCTTTGCAGAATATTATCTGACACGGAAACCTTTGTGGCGAAATATACATCTTGAATAGTTAATGGAGAGGTATTTTGTCAATGAATGACTTTTTAATACGTCAATGTTACAGATCAAGAAGTTATCACGTTGGGAGGTGATTGATGTTGTCAGGACCTACTCTACCCAGCAAGCCAGAACAGGAGACAGTACCACCTCCAAGTTTGCTAGAGGAAACCGTTTTGGTATTGCTGAGCATCATGAACGCTACAAGGAGGAATGCCAAAGAATCTTTGACCTCCAGAGCAAGTGAGTTAATGATGTCAAACATCAGAGAGTATATGGCTATTAATGTCTTTTCAGAGTTGGTACAAACTATTTTACCAACCTTCAAGATTTTGTTATGCTTTCAGGAGAGTGACATCCTTGAAGAGATTCATCTGATTGGTTGAGTTAATTACAACTTAATCAGTTGGTTGTGTAATCAGAAAATCTTTCCTGATAATATAAATTTCCATAGCGATTTCAATAGTTTCTAACCAATGCATCTTTAATAGCATCCCTTGTTTCTAAAACATTACAAAACTTTTTATGATTATATAGTTATTATTATAGTTATTCCTTTGTAAGGAGTTTAAGTGCTGTTATAAGTTGTGAGAGTCAGAGAAAACAACTTGTCTTCTTTTTTTTTCTTCAGAGTTTTATCCAACACTGAGGTATCAACAGATGAGGAGAGTAGCTCAGGAGAAGGAGAAGATAGCGATTTTGAAGAGATGGGCAAGAATATTGAAGTCATGTTAAGCAGCAAGAAAACTAGCTCACAGGTGACTTCATTAGTACTTTCCATTATTATTTAATTCTAATTTTGTAACAATTTAATCCTAAAAGGGCCGGGGGGGGGGGGGGGGGGGGGGGGGGGGGGATGGGGGCCGGAACACACGCCCTGATATGTTCAAGGATAATTATTTTTGCACCGCTAGCTTTCATTACATTTTCACCTAGTCTTACGCCTCTTTTGATATCAAATTTATGAAATTTTGACCAACTGGTACCGGGCAGCATTAAACTGGACATTTCTCAATATGTGTTGTAGACAATGCAGAATTATCACTTTGCTAATATGTGAATAATTAATTAGCGATAATTCAAAAACTGTTTGTGATGTAGATATAAGACTTTACAGGCTTATTCTTTATAAGATACTCTATCTGTGTGCCAAGTTGCAGAATTTTTTGTCACTTCATGGAAAAATGAAGTGACATAATGAAGTGATGCTAAGAGCCATATGCAAAATAATACATTGTTATGTAGATAGCTATGGCTGAATAAGCTCCACATCACTAGATCATGATTTTGATTTCCTATAGTTTGCTTAAGTTTGTAATATCATTGGAATGTATGTCTGGAAACATATGATCTCAGACAGAGCATGGAAAGTCCTCCACATGCAACTCAGTATCATTCAAACAGTGACTTTTCTTCAAACACACCAGATGATAATGGCTGTTTGAATGGATACACGTTTTTGCCAGTAGCTAATCTTCTATGAGGTCCAGTTGATTGGGATGTACAGGTGAACTACTTCTCCAAGTTTTCACCCTTTTTTCACCCTTCTCTCTATGAAAAGCACAGTAGGTTCTTAGAAAGCGAAGTGTATGGCTCTCTAAGATTATATTGAATTTTTTTTCTCTGCAGTTGTCTCATGAGCGAGAGGAAGCTGAAAGATTGGAGCTCCAGCGTATGATCATGGGCGAGGATTCCAACAGTGCCACACCCAAGGGGAGCAAGGATGGGGCTGGACCCTCTACCTCCAAGGGGAGTCGGACCAACACCCCTGTACCCGGCAAGGATGATGATACAGGATCGGTCCATAGCTTTGCTTCTTCTCTGGTAAAATGACAATGGTTTATTTATTTGTTAGAGTAAAATCTTACTGTAACCAAGCTTACTAGCTTATAGCAACATAGCAAATTTTCAGAAAATGTTAGTTTACCTCATCACTTATCCTTCTAGACAATGCTTGGGCATACCAGTAAAGGTGATTATATTTATGAAAATGTATGTGTCAATGTAAGTTTAGTATCTTGAAATATGTGCTGAGCCCTCGAAAAATCATGTTTGAAAAATAGTTGTGCTTGCAAGCCCTTTCAGTGATATGTATATATATAAATTATCATACAGTGGATAAGTATTTTATAAGTATGCATGATTTTATATGTATCGGACTAAATTGATTGTACAGATGTATATGTCACAGAACCCAGTTTTTAAGTTCCCACTTAACTGATGTGATTTAAAACTGTAGAATAGGTTTGTTAATATAAATAATGCATGCATTGTTTGTTTACTTTATTTTTGTTTACTTTTGAAGAAAAAATATTTAGTCATCTTTCCGTGCTGATTAACATTAAGAGTTAATGATAATTTGAATGTAATTGTTGTCTTTTTTGTTAGTCTGGACGGAGATTGAAGATTCACAGGACCTTCAAAGGAGATGATGGTAAGGAGTATGTGAGGGTAGAGACCGTCAGGAGAGCAGAAGTCATTGATACCTATGTCCGTATCAGACAGACTAAGGATGAGTCTTACATGTGAGTCATGCTTCTTCATATCGTCCATCTTTCTTCTTATCTCTACTCTCGATCTGTCTATCTTTTTGTTCTTCTCTGTTACCCATTCTCTCCATATCAAGTTGATGATCTGACATTTTCTCCAGGCTTTACTCATCAGAGATGTAGGGTGAGGGTTATGGTTTGGATTTAGAATAGGTTTAGGGCTAGGGTTAGAATTCATTATTGTAATTTGAATTGAATTGAATTGAATTGAATGATTTTATTCACCAACAATAACATCATGTGTACAAGATTTTTCATACAGTAATGTTGTTACAGGATTGAAACATGTGATAATAATGGGTACATGGGACCAGAAAATAGCACAAGTGCTAGTCGAGCCTAGTCCCTCTACAAAACTTACATAGTAGATGATATCAATTCCACTACAAACATAACAATTACAACCACATACATAGATAACATGGTGTTACATATACATGGACATGTACATATAGAGCAAAACATAATACTTCTTGACTTAAAAGATTGGGTCCAGGGTTGAAGTTAGGTTTCAACTAACATCAGGAATGGACCATGGAGCAATTGCCATTGGAGTAAATGTTACACAATCATCAATTCTCTCACTTTAATGCTCCATGCTTGTCTCCATTCTGGTCTTTTCTGTTTCTGTTTTTTCTGTTCTTTGTCTCTTTTTTAATCATCAAATCGTTTTATTTCCACTGTAAAAACACATTACAAAAATCAGTTACAAATCAGTATGATAAATAATAGTGGCGGGATCATGAAAAGCACAAATAGGTTTGTTGAAAATGACCCCTTTATCTTTGCTCTCTCTCTCTCTCTTTCTCTACATTTCTGTTTATCTGTCATTCTTCCTTTCTCTTCAAGTTTCAAGTTTTTTGTCGATATATGATACTGAAATTTGCTTTCTGTTGGTGTAAGATGCACTGTAAACTTGAATAAAACATGGTAAATTGTAATGAGAGCCGTTGAGAAGAGGGCGTTAATCTGTGGTATTGTTTCCCTCTCTCTCTCTCTCTCTCTCTCTCTCTCTCTCTCTGTATCTCTATCTCTCCCTCTCTCTGTCTCTATCTCTCCCTCTCTCTGTCTCTATCTCTCCCTCTCTCTGTCTCTATCTCTCCCTCTCTCTGTCTCTATCTCTCCCTCTCTCTGTCTCTATCTCTCTCTCTCTATATCTCTATCTCTCTCTATATCTCTATCTCTCCCTCTCTGTCTCTATCTCTCCCTCTCTATATCTCTATCTCTCCCTCTCTCTGTCTCTATCTCTCCCTCTCTCTGTCTCTATCTCTCCCTCTCTCTGTCTCTATCTCTCCCTCTCTCTGTCTCTATCTCTCTACGCAGTCGTCAGTTTGCATTGCATGATGAACGTCACCGTGAGGAGATGAAGAAGGAACGAAGGAGAATCCAGGAGCAGCTGAGGAGGATCAAGAGGAACCAGGAGAAGATGGAGAAGGAGAAGGTCAACCCCAAGCCCAAGGTCATCAAGAAACCAAAGAAGAAGAAAGAGAAACCAGATCTGAAGGTGAATCATCTGAAATCACAGATGGGAACATTGATCCATTTTCAGCATGAGGCTCAGTCATATTGGTCGAAAGCATTGGTCGAAAAGTATAGAAAGTTAATTCTGTATGTTTGAGGGGCGGGGAGCTACTGCCACATTGTCTCCTAGGATTGAGGACTCCTTCTCAAAGACTCATGGACAAAATATAGCCAAATCACATGTTGATGAATTGCAGGACTCCCCCCTGAGATGCTCTGAATAATGCTTTATCATTTATGAATTCCTGTACTATTTTTTTGTATGTAGCAACTCAATGACTCCATTGTTGTTGGAATATATGATTAATAGCTAAAAGCCTCCCTCTGTGATTTTCTTTGATGGAATGTTGTGTCAAAGTAATTATCATTTATTCTTTTTGCTGTTTAGATGAAGTGTGGAGCTTGCGGTATGATAGGCCACATGAGAACCAACAAGGATTGTCCCAGGTATAAGAAGGAGGACTCTGAGAAACCTGCTCCCATCAACGTTGCCATGACGCAGGAACAGGAAGAGGAGGAAGAGAAACAGCTTGGTGATGATGAACTGGTCAAGACTGAAGGAACCAAGATCCTTCTAGACAGAAGGGTCATTGCTCAGTGAGTACAAACATTTAAAGAGAAGTTTGAGTTCTGGGAAAGGTGAAAAATAATTTGTGAGCTTTCTGATTCTTTTATGTTAGTTTGGAAGATTATTATAGTAGATATGTCCCCTGAAAAGGATTGCTCTTCAAATGCCCTCATATTCAAAATATGACAAGAAACAGCTGAAATGTTCAGGCGGAACATTTGTGTGTAGTCCCATATACACATTTCTGTGTTCAGTGCATGTGACTCTCAGCAGGATTGAGTCAATTTCTTATCATTTTGGTGATTCCAAAATCTTACAGCATACACCAATTAGTATGTGATATGTAATCAACCTTTCACAATGGCTTTGAGACAGTTTCTCTGACAATTCAATCTCATGACCAGAACTCAACTGTACATTAATATTTTCTTTTGAGGTGACATTCAGCATCCACCTCATGTTTTAGTTTGTAGCATTTTCAAAAATAGTGCAAGTAAAGTGCAAGGATAGCAGAAAGTCTTCAATGTCTCTGATATCATTGAATGTGGAGATGCTGGGTTGCAATCTGGTAGTGTTATCCTGGACATCAGGAATTTTTCCTGCATAAGAGCTTGCATCAGCAGCGAGATATGAAGCTCCTACTGCAAAAAAAAGATGTTTGTACCCTTTTTTTTTCTTTACTCTATGTATAACATCATAATTTTGTATATAGATGATATTTGACACTTATTTCCTTCTCTTCGTGTCCTTTTCCCAGTGCGGACAAGATAAGAAGACAGTCATTAGTGCTAAGATTTCCCAAGGAAAATATCAAACAGACCAAGAAGAGGAGAGTAAACCCGGAACCTCATTGTGATTACCTCAAGGTAAGTACTTATCTAATGCATTGTAGATAGATTGGATAACACTACTATAGCATGGTCTATGTCATCATAATTTGATGACCAAGTTTGAAATGTTCAAACAGAGCTTACTCTGATCCTAAATGATAATGGCTCACATATTATTGAAATTAGTTCTGTGGGTTTTTTTTTCCATGTCAACCTTCCATCATCAATGGTAGAGCCCAAAGTACCATGTTAAATTTTCAGCACTTCGATCTGTACCTCAATTTATTTTGTAATTTCTGAAGTACCATTTAACTGGTAAACTGATACCATTATGCATCAGCAGACTGGTAGATTCTGGGCTCATTTGATCAAGATTTGATGTTAATAAATGTCAATTCTGCCCAAGATGCTTAATTTCTCAGATTTGCCTATGCAAGATGTTGATGTATGAGGCATGCTGTAAGACATTGTGTAATTATTTGTCAGTTTGTTTTTCTAGGTCTTTGAATTCAGTTTTCAATGACTGTCACCTTTTTATACTTTTGTATACGATTCTGTCTTGCAGAGACCCAAGCAATCCAAGAACCGACGGAGAGCTGATCCTCAAGTCATTATGAGTGGCATCCTTGAGGAGATACTCAATGCAATCAGGGAACTACCCTATGTAAGTTCAACCATATTAATACATTATGGATAAATAAATGAGGAGGTGGTCAGGCCCTTTGGAAATAGCAATGATCTTGAAAAGTCAGCGTGCTTGTGCCCTTTTGCAAGGTGTTTGCCCCCATATACCTGAATATGGGAATGATGGGTGTGCAGGTAAATCATTTACGGACATGTATACAATAGTACAGTGTATGTCATTAATATTATTCTCTCTTCCAGACCCAACCATTTCATACTGCTGTTGAGAAGAGGAAGTTTCCTGATTATTACAAGATAGTCAGCAAGCCAATAGCTCTCCAGACCATCAGAGATGTGAGAATATATCCCTTTCTACTCATTATTTCTTTTAAAGACTTGATTAAAGTAAAATTGAGAGTTAGTTTTGATTACTTGTAGAGAATGTAAAGTGTCTGCTAGATTAAAAAGACATATTTGAGAATGAACAACCATTGTGTACAAACTTTTATGAATTTTAGCTGTGGTTTATAATGAAATTGCTCTTACAAATAGACTTGTTTCGTATCTTTTATTTGAAGATTATGAATAGATACTTGTCAAGTCTGAGCTATGAATTTCTCTCTTTTTTAAAGGGATTGATTAACTTTGTGAAAAATTGTGAAATCAGCTCAAATGCAAGTGAATTGTGTGCAATCCTCTGACTACATATATAATTAAGGATCTGTGAAAGTATGAGAGAAAATGGAACCCGTTTACTATCCTAAAAAAGAGAAAATCGTGATCGATCGCTAGCGCAAGTCGCTCGGCTTCTTCACTGCGCTGCAGTCACAAAAACCAAGCTCCGGCGCTTGGCGATTTCAGAGCGGGTTTCCAGCCCGTACGGTATTCTGTGATAGAGCGAGGTATGCCAACCGTAAGAGTTCTTCAGGGTTCGGTGGTACTCTATCCCGACATCAATGTTCAATCGTAAATATCTTTAAAATATAAACGATCGATCAGCTTATAAAACTCAGGCGATTCCTGTCTGACCTAAAGGTTTGCAATTATGATTACAGCATTAGCTGGAACAGTGATTTTTTTTTTTCAGTCCTGGGCAAAGTTAATCAATCACTTTAAAATCTCACTTTGCCTTCAAAGAATATTGTTTCATGTGAAGGCTATGAATTTCAAGGTTAGCACCAATCTAATATATTCTGCATCTCATTTGTAGCAAGGTCAATCTTGAAATCCCTCATCTTTCGACTAAACATCCGGAAGCACTTTAATGTATCAAGAGATCAGATTGAGGTGGACATCATTCACATTGTTGATAACGGTGTACTTTACAAATCACTGTTAATGTTTACATTTAAATCCTTTATATCCTCACAGAATATCCGGAAGCACCGATATGCATCCAGGGATCAGTTTGAGGCAGACATCAACCAGATTGTTGATAACAGTATTCTTTACAATGGTGAAATGAGTCCTCTCACTATGGTGGCTAAGAACATGCTTCTAATGGCACAAAAGAAGATGCAAGAGGTAACATTTGTTTGGTTAGAGGCAGGAGGGCATATGTATCAGATGGAAAAGGGTGTTTAAGAAAATGCTTCTAATGGCACAGAAGAAGATGCAAGAGGTAACATTTATTTTGTTAGAGGCAGGAGGGCTTATGTATCATTAGATGTAAAAGGGTGGCTAAGAACATGCTTCTAATGGCACAGAAGAAGATCTATGCAAGTTGTAACATTTGTTTTGTTAGAGGCAGGAGGGCTTATGTATTATATGATGGAAAGGGTGGCTAAGAACATGCTTCTAATGGCTCAGAAGAAAATGCAAGAGGTAACATTTGTTTGGTTAGAACAAAAAAGCCTTATGTATCATTAGATGGAAAAGGGTATTTGTGTGCTTACAGTTTTAGTTAATGAGATTACCTTTGCTTTAGGCATTCATATTCCTTGATCACAGCTTAGTTTATTATATACATTGTTTTACAAAATTAATGGAAATATTTCATTTTGTTGGAAAGTTTGTACTTTTAATATTTTATATTTCATAGTAATGGAAATAATCATATTTCACTCTTCCAAATTAGGTAAGGAATGTATGTGACTATGTGTTGGTTAATCATTTGCAATTCATGCATTGGCAGTTTGTTAATTTGTTTCTTTATTAACAGAAATTGAAATAGAGATGTATAAACAGAATAAGTCTAGAATTTTGGCTTTCATGATAGGTTGGTTGCTTTCCATAGATCCTCATCTAAATTTACATGTACATCTGAAATGATTAAGGTGAGGTTTAATCAGGCCTCCGTAGTAATGTTTGTATTGAAAATCATTTAAACATATCTACCTTCTCTTTGTTACAAAGAAATCAGTAGTAAAAGTTTCTGAAACATTTTACTTCATTTTCCAACTATGTAGAAAACTGATAAGCTCTCTCGCCTGGAGATGGCCATCAACCCATTGCTAGGTGATGATGATCAACTTGCCTTCTCTTTTATCCTGGATAACATTCTAACAGCCCTCAAGCTTGTACCAGAGGTAAGAAGCTCAAAGATCTCTCTCTTAGACCACTCTGAAAACCTAACTTCACGTTTAATATTGTATGTTCCTATCACAGTTTTAGATGTATTCTTTTCAACACAAAAACTTAACCTCAGAATTTAGTGGACATTGAATTCCTTTCCCGAGTTCTATGAATTTGAAAACAAATCATGACAGAAGATGGTAAAATTTGTTATTAATGTAGTACATGACTTTAAAATTGATAAAATCTTTTTTTGACTTTAAAGGTAGATTTATCCATAATTCAACTATAGAAGAAACTGTGAAAAATTGTGTAATAGCACTAGCCATAGTGTTGTTAGCTCATCCGGCCCGAATGGGCCAGATGAGCTTATGCCGTGGCGAGGCGTCCGTCGTCCGTCCGTCCGTCCGTCCGTCCGTCCGTCCTTCGTCTGTCGTCCGTCCACAATTTCAAAATGCTTCTTCTTCACCATTTCTTACCCGATTTTAATTCCGTTTGCTTTATATGATAGCACTAGGTGGGGGATTCGAAACTTCTACACAGAATTTTGAAACTCATTAAATATGCTAATTTATGCGCATTTCTCAAAAATCACAAAATTGCTTCTCCTTCCTCATTTATTGACCGATTTCGATTTTTTTTGTTCCATCTGAAAGACTTTCATGAGGTTCATTGAACTTCTACACAGAATTTTGAAATTTTGTCTACAAAATTAATTATGCTAATTTATGCGATATTTATTCAAAAATCACAAAAATTGCTTCTTCTTCCTCATTTATTGACCGATTTCGATTTTTTTTTCCATCTGAAAGACTTTCATGAGGTTCATTGAACTTCTACTCGGAAATTTGAAATTTTGTCTAGAAAATTATTTATGCTAATTTATGCGAAATTTATTAAAAAGATCACAAAAATGGCTTCTTCTTCCTCATTTATTGACCGATTTCGATTTTTTTTTTTGTTCCATTTGAAAGACTTTCATGAGGTTTATTAAACTTCTACTCGGAATTTTAAAATTTTGTCTAGAAAATAGTCACTGTCTCCTTCCAAAACCACATTTAGCCAGATCTGCAATAGGCACTTCATTATCTGTACATGCATGTAACCAATACATGTACATTTCATCGATTCATTACAATGTCTACTGTGTTCAAAGTACAAATTGCATCAATTTCTTTGCTGCATGCCGGATGAGCGCCACATCATTGATGTGCTAGTTTTACTAACATAGTTTACAGTTATTGCCTTGTCTTCTTTCTAAAATGATATGTGCCCTGATTAATGTGAAAGGCTAACCTCAGCATCTAATGTTATTCATGTTGTTTTGTTTCAGTCCTGGCCATTCCATAATCCTGTGAATCCTAAGAAGGTTAGAGATTACTACAAGATCATCAAACATCCTATGGACCTTGAGACCATCAGGAAGAACATTGCTAAGCACTTCTACCACTCATCAGAAGAGTTCCTCAAGCATGTGGAGCGTATCCGGGACAACTGCATCCAGTACAATGGTTAGTTGCCTTCACTGTACCTCAGTGTTACAGCTTTAGTTAATGTCATTATCAGCAACATCATTATAGTCATCATCATCATGGTTGCATTCAGCATTAACCCTTAAAGGGCCAGGTGGTGTGGAATCCAACCCCCTGGATGTTCGAAGATATTTTATGTTGCGCTGCGAGCTTACATGACTTATTGCCTACAGTCTTACGCACCTTTTCATACAAAATTTATGAAATTTCGACCAACGGGTAATGCGCAGCGTCAAAAATTGCCAAAATGATCATTTCTCCATGTGTATTGTACACAATGCAGAATTTTTAATTCGCGAGTACAAATAATCAGCGATAATTCAAAAATTGTTTGAGATATAGATATGAAACTCTACAGGGTTATTCTTAATAAGATACTCTGTGCGCCAAGTTGCAGAAATTTTCATCACTCCGTGGCTGAGATTCCCCACCCCCCCCCTGGCTGAGAGAGGGCCAAAATAACCAGGTCTCTTTAGGGGTTTTTTTTTCCCCCTCTTCCCCTTTTTCTATTTGAGCTTCCCTTTCTCCATCTCAAGTCTTGTTTACAAAGTTCAGTTTATCCTTTGAGTAAAGAAAGTAAATTTTGATATGGCAGATGAGATTTGTTCTGTTCACTATATCTTTCTTAGATGCAATTTATAAGAAAACTGCCCTCTTTTCCCTTCTCAAAATGAATGAGTGTGAATGAGTTCTTATTCTTATAAAAGCTAAATTTTTTTTATATCTTAACAAACTAAAAATTGTGTGCCCAAACTATGATAAAAATGCAATGTTGAGTTTATCTATGATTATTATTATAATGAGTTTTAATATTTACAAATTTATAGTTTGTATTTTTTGCTTATTTTGTAATATTCTAATCTAATAATGGAAAATATAGGGTACAAATTTCAGTTGTAAGAAATTTTGAAGATTACAAAGTACAAGAGTACAATTAAGCTTGATATTTTGTGTTATTTGACATCTATTTTACAAATCCTTTATTTCTTTCAGGCAAAGAGAGTCAGTTGACGGCTGTATCTGAGAAGGTCCTGGAGACATGCAAGAGTAAGCTCCTGGAGAACGAGGAGCACATCTCACAGCTAGAGAGAGACATAGCACTGGCCCAGGAAGCTGTACTCAAAGGAGCTGAGACGGAGAGCCTCAACGCAGCTCCACATACACCGATGAGTGGCCTCAATGATGATAGTATGCTAGGTGAGTTTTGAGTATGCTGCTTCCTACCTCTTCTACCCCTACCCATTCTATTGTTGCTTGCTAGATCCCCTTGCTAACCCAACTTCCCTTACTATCATACTCATCACCTCTATATGCTACCAGTACCCCACCCTTATTCTTCCTCTCACTAAACTGTACCCATGTTATTGTTATCCTTCTTTTGCATGCTACTGTTATACTTTTCTAATAATCGTTCACCATGAATCAAGTGTTTCTAATTTTGTTTTGCAGGATTTGAGGAGGACAGTTTGGCTAGCGGTGACAGAGAAGGGCTGGGAGAGATGGAAGGAGAATACATTGATATTGAAGGAGAAGATGTAAGTATCAGATGCAAAGTATAAATATCGTAATTGAGATGTTTTGCTGTATCAAAGTGTTGATAGATATTAATCCAATGGATGGTATCCTGTTTTGAATTTCAAAAAGTGTCCATAATGTTCCTTCATTTACTTGGGGGTTTTTTTCCACTCTTTATTCTGAAAAATTAATTTGTGTTCCAGCTTGCAATCCATGGCTATCCATTTCTCTAGCATTGTTTAAATGTATTTAGAGAATTAGATATAGACCTGCATATCATTACAACATTTCATGTCACATCTTAGTAGCATAATTTGTAAACAATCTATGGGCAAGTGGAACTATGAATTGTGAGTTCAAAAGCAGTTTTTTGTAACATACCACATGAAAAGCTTTGTTGAAGTAGACTTTGTCAGTTTATATGGTCTGTTGCATCATAAGAAGAGAATGGCTGAGTATTTATGATCAAATTTATTCACAACTAACATTAAAAAACATGCTTTTATGAAAGTGGGATAAAAGCAGTATTTAAAAACAGTGTTCGGTTCATCAGAAATGATATTTAATTATGGGAGGGGAGTGTTTGAACAAGAGCTAGTGGTTTCCATAAGCGAGGAATAAACTTTGAATGTGATTTTGACTGGATGATACTCTTGCAGAGTCGGACCATGGAAGGTTTCCACGACGAGAGCAGTGTCCTGGCCAACGATCTCCAGCTTTCTCCAGACAACAGCGAGGACGATGACGACTTTGAATCAGAGGACGATGAGAGCAAACAGGGCATGTCACGCAAGCTGAGTGATGAGGAGCATGATGAGGAAGATGAGGATAACGAGATGGGAGCATCAACGTCAATGTCGGCATCGATGATGATCGGGGGTATGTTTGGAGACGAGGCTCGTGCTGCAATGTTCCAGGATGATGATGATTCAAGAAGCTCCATATGGATGGAGGATGAATCGATGGATGTAGGAGATAGCAGGCTATCTCTCTCACAATCATTTGGACTAGGAAAGCACCATCAGATGGAAGACGAAGAGGAGGATGACGAAGAAGATAGAGAACAAAGCAGAGATGATGTCGAAGGAGATTTAGACGATGACGCTGATGATGATGACGACGATGACGGCATGGTGGATCTTGATGAAGAAACGTGAAAGATTTGTGGGAGAAATGTTGATCATATATCTATCAAGGGTTGCCTAGATAGGTAGTTAGTCAGTCTCTCCTTTGATGGTGTTTGATTTGGCAGTGTGTAGAAGGATTTTGCTCCAAATGGAAAGGAGATTCACTCATCAAATGTATCTGCTGCGGAAAAGATCATTCTCAAGATGAGGAGAGTAAATTACTGTCGTCAATGTGATCTTGTATTCAAATGTTGTTGAGGAAGTTTGCTGAATTGGAAAGGTATTATCAAAGAAATTTTCCCCACCCATATGTATCTCACACTGATCTGAAAATTAATTTGCTTGCTTGTTATTTATCTGCAGATCAAGCATAGATGTAGAAATATATACAATTGAAAAAATACAGATTTATTTGTAAATTAATCATCTCTTTGTAAACAACGAGTTATTTCATCTCAATCCACTTTAATATCATTTGTTTTTCAAGGACGTTACTGTGATATAATATTTATCGTCTGGTGCTAGGTAAGTGACAATAGAGTTCACTCTTGTGTATTTTTAAAAGGAGATAGAGAGAGGTTATCGGCCCCGTTGTATTCAAGCATGGCTCAACATTAACACTAGTTTTAGAATGGACCCCTAAATTTAAAATGCAAACAGCAGCCCTGTACACCCAGACCACAAAAATATCACTTTGTCTTTATTTTCCTTCTCAAATACTCAATAGTGGACTTTGAGTTTGTATTTTGTGATCCAATTTTTGTTTCTACAATTCTTCATGTCTATTACATATGTTACTATTGAGAACTCACCATATCTTGAAAATTCAATAATTGTCTGTAACAACTTCTTGTTTGCTGCCACCTTGTGTTCAAGTAATGTAAATCCTTGCTGCTAGTGTGATATTGCCATTGATCTCTATCAGTGGATAAAGCAATGCCCTCTACGTTTGATGCAACCGGTCGCCATGTTTAGGCTCGCAGAAAAACACTGCCGCTGTAGTACTGTTTCAATTTTATGCATTTTTAGAATCAAATAATTCAGCACTGTGAAGTCTTTTCCACGAATTAACTGCAAAATCAGGCAAAACAAGTGTATTCTATAAATTCTAAAGGAGATTTACTGTGACAATCAGTATAATGTACACAGGAATCGTACACAGCAGACAATGTCCCACATACTGTGTTTGAATGTAGCCATATCAACTGTTGGCATAGAGCCGTGCGTACGAGGCTATGTGCACGTGGTAGGGATCAATGGATATTGCACTAACCCATTTTGTGGATGGCAAATCCCCCAAAGTTAAAGCCAAGAAAATTGCCAAATGCAGTATTATTCAGCTTATTATAGATGAGTCATGTCTCAAAAAGTGTTGAACCTCTACTTTGAGTGATCCAGTCGACCTATGAAAAAAAAAGGAGTATTTTGTTCATGGAGATGTGGAGTATAAGCAGAATGTCATTAACTTTAATAGTATTCCATAAAAGTCAGCAACATATTTTTATTGCGTACGGTGATCATTCATGAGCAAGAGATACAGATGCTTTACATTTGCCCCATTGTTGTGCATGTGAATCCAAAAACCTGATATAAACTGATTACATTTCTATTTGTGCAAAAATGATGGATTGGGCCTATGTTGATTTATAAATGAAACTTTGTAAATAGTGTAAATATCCTACCTATGTAAATAAGTGACTGTAGATCACAACCTGAAATGTGTTCAATATCCTGGCATGTTAGGATATGTACTCATGCCATTGTTGATATCTCTAGAAATGAAAATAATAAGATATGCAGAAAGAAAAAAGATTCTAATTCTCGGATACTTTGTTGACAAATGTCCTTACTGATGTAATTAATTGGATGAGAGTCAAGGAAGTAAGTCAAATTGTATGTGTGTAAAGCATGATAACACAATGCAAAGGGATGAATGTGCAAACTAGAATTGTGCGTACACAGGATAGATGTAAAGCAGAAAATTGGAGTAATATAAGTGATATGATGACAGTGATGATGCTGATGATGATGCTGAAGATGGGATGATGATGCTGAAGATAGTGATGATGATGATGATTATAATGCTAATGACCATGATGATGACGGTGATGATTATGATGGCGATGCTGATGATGCTGATGGTAATGATGACGATGATGTTAATAATTATGGTGGTGATGACAATGATTATTACGGTGATGATTATGAGGGTAAAGATGACTAATGATGGAGATTATGATGATGATGATGATGGTAACAATAATGATAATGGTGATGATGGTGGTGATGGTGGTGATAGTATGAGTTCTAAAAAAATTTGAAATAGTACTGGTTAAGGTAAAACTAAAGAAAAAGTGAGTTCTGGTCATGCGATTACATTGTTAAATGATATTTCTAGAAACAATTGGGAAAGGTTGATTACATAGTAAATAAAAAGTGGTGGATACTGTGATGTTCTGGAATCATCAAAATAATGGGGGCCATAGTAGGAGCGTTCACGTCGCGGTCCCTTTCAGGTTCTTCCAAGACCCTGCGAATCCTGCTACCACATCTCACACTGTTATCACCGTTTTCACTGATGACAACCCAGTTTATCTGGGTGTTACCCTTGATCGGTCTTTGACCTATAAAGCTCATGTCAACAAGTTGAGAGGGAAAGTCAGCACCAGGAATGCCCCACTCCACAAGCTGAGCACATCAAACTGGGGAGCAAATCCTACCACCATCAGGTCAACAGCTCTGGCTCTCTGTTTCTCTACTGCCGAGTATGCCTGCACAATGTGGGGACGTTCAGCCCATGCAAAGAAGATAGATCCTGTGCTGAACACAAGCTGCCGTTGCATCACCGGTTGCATGAAACCCACCAAGATAGACCACCTCTATCTTCTCTCTGGTATCGCTCCCCCTGAGATAAGACGGACAGTATCCAGCCGAAAGGAACGTCTCAGGCAATCAGAGGATAAAGACACCCCCTCTATGGTCACCCTTTGGTACCTCAACGCTTGAAATCGGGGAAAAGTTTCCTTGCTTCTGTCTCCCCTTTAGAGGGCAGGACAACATCTACACGCCTTAAACTATGGGAAGAAAGACTGGAGAAACTTCAAGAGGATACACACATGGCTATTGATCCATCTGAGTCACTCCCTGCAGGTTCTAAAGTATCATGGATCACATGGCGTAGCCTTAACAGACTGCGAACAGGCATGGGGAGGTGCAAGGCAAACATGCTCAAGTGGGGATATACCGACACTGCGGCAGACTGTGAGTGTGGGCAGGGCCTCCAGACTATGCTCCATCTCCTGAGCTGTGACCGGTTGCATGACACTTGCACCGAGAGGGGCCTGGCAGTGGCTAATGACGTGGCTCTTACATGTGCTAGACATTGGGAAACAGTAGTGTGATGACCCGAAATGATGATGATCAAAATGATTTTTTTATAATTGATTCAATCTTACTGAAAATCACATGCAATGCATTAAAATCAGTATATATGACCACGGGAATGTTTGGTCCAAACTTTTCATCTATGATTGTATTATACTTTGAAACACATTGAATTGTCAAATTTCCTTTACATGTTATATTCCTTTGTATATTATTATTTCATAAATCTTAGGTTTGCTATATTAAAATATCATTCAATGTATTTTTTAAATTGTACCATACATTAGATTAGTTTATGACATGAAGTATACGATGCATATCTATATATTTCTAGTGTTACTTTTTAACATTTATTTTTTTTTTGCAAGGTACATTGTATTTTTATCAGTAGTATGTACATAATCGTTGTCAAGAGCCCACTTTCCCTCTTTCTATCTGCCCCTTTCACTCTCTCTTTCTCTCTCTCTCTTTCTTTCTCTCTCTCTATCCCCCTTCTGTTTTCCCATCTCTCTGAATCTTTTCATCTCTCTCTCTCCCTCTATCTTTTCTCCCCACTTCCTTTCCATCTTTCTCTTACTTTCTACATCTTTTGCCTCCCTCTCTCTCTCTCTCTCCATCTAAATCTCTTTCCTTTCTTTCTTTCTTTCTTTTTCACCTATTTCTTGGCATGATTATGATTACATGACTTTTAACTCAAATTTTTAAATTGCAATATTGTATAAGATTAATGGTATACAGTATACATGTTCATGCTCTTCATAAGTATGTAGATTGTATTGTGATATCTTTTGAAATGTATACTTGTGTTTTCCATCAATGTTTTATTCACGTGCAATTCAGTTACTTGTAACTGCGATACATGGAAATGATTCAATAAATACCATTTATCTATCTTTCTATCTATCTAAAAATTTTCGTCATATATCCAATATAAGGACATTTGAAGAGCAATTCTTTTCAGGGGACATTCCTAAAATGATATTATTCAAAAGTAACCTAAAAAGAATGAGAAAGCTCACAAATTACTTTTCATCTTTACCATAACTCATTATCTCTAAATATACCAGTAAAAAGTGATATAAGATGTTCATATTATTACCATTATTATTATTATTATTATTATTATTATTTATTATTATTATTATTATTATTATTTTATTATTATTATTATTATTATTATTATTGTTATTATTATTATTACTATTACTATTACTATTACTATTATTATTATTATTATTATTATTATTATTATTATTTTATTATTATTATTGTTATTATTATTATTATTATTATTATTATTATTATTATTATTTATTATTATTATTATTATTATTATTATATTATTATTATTATTATTATTATTATTATTATTATTATAATTATTATTATTATTATTATTATATTTTATTATTATTATTATTATTATTATTATTATTATTATTATTATTATTATTATTATTATTATTATTATTATTATTACTTACTAATAATATTAGAAGGACGTAAGAAATAAATCCAACAGTCCGAGGACCACCTGGAAACTGGATCAGTGACATATTTTTATTTTCCAGCTTTGTATTCCCCGCGCCAACCTGAGGCCATCTCAAGAAGGTTAACCATATCTTGGGATGGAGAAAAAAAAAATCAATTTCTTGTTTTGTCTAAAGACACAAATAAAACAAATTTTGTGGCAATGGGGGTTGAGAGGGGAAATTCCCATTTTCTCTTTTTCACATTGACTATATTCCAAGCTCTGTATTTCATCTGCATGGCAATGTATTGTTTGTTCGTGCATTATTAATGTCGTTTGTAAGACATATATGTATCTTTCTAATCTTTAGCTCAGAGAAGAGATTTGTTATTTTGCATAAAACCTTGAATAACAAGTAAAGTACACAAAACATTCAAAAGGAGAAACTGTAATAGAAAAAAAAGACATCAAATAGGAAGATATATTATAGGTGTGTTATTCATTAAACCAATGCTATCAATATAGCCTTTATAAACGGAAAAGCGATGAAAAAAAGAACCAAAATGAAAAAAGCAGCAACAACACAGCATAAGCTTCATTCGTCGTCAAATAGAGCGACGAAATACTAATCTACAGTCAGTGGAATCAAAGACATTATCTGAAGAGATGTATAAATCCAATGTAAGTCCGACTTCACTAACGGGTTTTTAATCAAACTGTACATGCATGTCGTTTTTTGAATCGTTTGCTTTCTTTTTTAATGCCGATAAATGTTTTTTTAAAAGAATGAATAAATGCATTGTACAAATGGATGCAGCAAAGATTCAAATTCATCATTAAATACATTTTACAATTAAAACATAAAAAACATGATTCAAAGACCTATATGAAGGCAAGATGTTACAACTTACATGCATACGCAAAAATGAAGGGTCCAGACTTGAGGAATACTGATAAGAAGACAACTTTATTGGGGCAGTATAAGTGTTTGGTTTGTATTAATGTCATTAGTAGAATAAAAAATAGTAATCAAATTCGCGATGGTAAAGCATTATAGACATGATAGAAGGGTGATGTATATAGGTAAGGAAATGAAGAGAGGAAAATTCACTGCACACACACACACACACACACACACACACACACACACACACACACCCGCACACACACACAAAATGATTTGGAATGGATTCTGGTGCAAAGGAGATGGCTTTTTTTTTTAATTCGGCGATGGGGCATTTTATCTGGAACTTTTCAGGAATGTCTGCAGACAAATAAAAAGTATAGTGTCAGAATGATCATCCTGAACGCATAACTGACCCTATAGCGTTTATCCTTTTTACCAATTTGGAATTTATGAGAGCTCCCTGTAAAGTAATAAAGAATACTGCTTAAAAGAAGAGTACTGTGTACTTTTGAAGAAAAGGATAATTATTTGTACTTATTTATTCGGCTGTCACGAACTGTTGATTCAGCGGTATACATTCACTATATATGAAATAGGATTTGGTGGTGCTCAAACATGATTTTTACTCTTATTCTTTTATATTTTGAGTAGCACTAAAGTCATCATCTAGATCTTCATCATTATCATCATCATCAATATCAGCATCATTATCATCAGCACCAGCATCATTACCATAATCATCATCATCCTCATCATCATCATCATCATCATCATCATCATCATTATGACCTGTAAAACGAAATTATTGTATTACTGGGATAAATTACATGGGATAATAAATCATAATTTTATCCCATGATTTGATAATTTTATTTAGCTTGACAGAGAGGAAGGAGGAGGGAGAGAGAGAGAGATAGATGCTAGCTTGTCTTTCAGCGTTTATATCCTTAAGTAACGTCTTGATTTTGTGTGCCAGATTCTAGCTTCATGTATAAAGATCAACAATAATTAACCTTATGTGGGTGAAACGAGCGATTTACGAGCAAAAATAAGTCGGTGACTTCAGGCAGAGTATACCACAAACAGATAGGCAGGGAGGAACAGAAGTAAGCAAATCCCTTGCGTTGCCCCTAGTCAAACAAATATTATTTTTGAAATGTAGCACTTTCATATCATGACAAGGTCCCGACATTTGCGATGATTTTGCCTTCCTCGGTTTTTTTCTCATAACCACAAATCGTGAGATTTAGGTAGTTAAAAGGGAGGGAGAAAAACGAGGCTGATCCGCGTCTTGCGGAAGTGTAGGCAGCACGCTTTAGCGGAAAGGTCTAGTCTCTCTCCGCCTGAGGAGCCGGGAGCGAGAGCAGAGGACATTGCATTGATCGGAAATGCGGGTATTAGGCTGACAGTATACGCACCTGCTACCGATATGCGTGCAAATGTGTATAGGTCTATAGCTTCTACACCGGGGAGATAAGCTAGGAGGCGCCATCACGAACTACTCCCGTAGATGTAGAAGTAGTAGAGCAATGTGGTTTAAAGATGGAAGTAAATGTTTTTTTATTTAGGTCAAACGTTAAAATGATGTTGATGGAAAGGACTGTTCCATATAGGTCCATGTCTATAGATTCACATACTTCTAAGATGTATACGGACAATGAAACTAAAAATCTTCTAATAACATAGAAGCAATATAACTTACAGGCTAATACAGCATCATTTCACAAGTACATGATGATCTATTATTGATATGATGTATTTTCCATTCTATCATAGGCCTATGGACTAAAAGTTATAAAACGGCTACTGGTTTTATTTTTAATCATATCGATGACAAAAACAATTACATTTATATTAAAAATAATTATGATGATGATACAAAATTATCATAGGTGAACTAATAATAATTAACTAGAAATACAAAAGAAGTCTCCTACAGTGATTCAACGTCAAAATTTCCAGTCTCTATAATTTGTCTTTTTGTTCAATACCTCGCTAGCCGTGTGCTTTTCATTCTATGTTTGATCTCTTTTTCTAGACTATAAACCATTTTTCCTCCCGACCTACTTTCTTTCTGCGATGTTCATCTCATTTTTTAGCTAATCAATTTTGTGCTTACCGTTTTAAGATCGTACACCTCCGAATGCTTATTTCTTTCTCCTCTACTATTTTCTCCAAACCTCTCTGCCTCTACTTTTCTCACTTTCCCTCTTTCTTTCTCTATAGCTCCCTCTCTCTTTCTCTCTCGCTCTCCCTTCCCCTCTTTTTTGATTTTGTCTCTTTCTCTGCATCTCTCTCTCTCTTTCTCTCTCTCTCTCTTTCTCTCAGGTCATTTATGTTTGCTTAAGTACTTCTTCTGATCTTTTTTTCAATCTAGCATGCTTGCTCAAATTTCTTTCTGTGTTCACGGAAATATATCAAAGCATGTCGTCTTACGTGCGCGCAGTCGAATGAAATCAAGCGGACCACTGCGCGCGATTTTTCAGCTTACTTACCCCTAGGTCCCTTTTTTTCCCGCGCTTTGGAAATCACCCCCCCCCCCCCCCTGACATATTCTCAATCTCTCTCGGCTTCTCGCATTAGTAACACACAGCGCTCATTGCCTCCTCTGCTTGGGGAGTTCTTCAATTCCCAACTCTATCCTTTTCGCTTGCCTACTCCTTAATGACTAAAGAATCGGCTCTCTGCATCTCTTCTTTTTTTTTCTCCTCCCTTCCCGTTGGTTACGACACGACAAGCAGACGTTGAAACTATCTGCGCTCCATCCCGATTCCCCATTCGACACACTTGGTAGAATCCATTGCCTGAGGAAAGAAAATTCTTGTTATTGAGCCGTGGTAATTTGAATTCAGTTCCTCGCAGTTGTGTTAACTTTTTCCCCCATTTGGATGCCGAGGAGGATCATAGATGCATCTGCATAAGAATAAGCACCGTCCCGTATCATACCCATTCTCATTACCTCCGCTCCCAGCGTCTTATTCCGATGCTTTTTTTTTTGTCTTTGGGTCCTTTTGCAAATCATCTTACCGCACGGCATTTTTCGCCGAGATGATATGATTTTAGATTTGAGGACGTGAACTCAAAGGATTGATATATTCTATTTTACTTCCCTGAAGGGTTTGAAATCCGTTTCAAATTCGATTCTTTATCCTCCAAACTTGAGATGAATAATCGGCTTAAAAGCGAACAACAACTTCTTTGAAATAAAAATAACATCATAGAGAAGAGGTTTATGATTATAACCGCACGGGACACACCGACCTATACCACCACACTCCTCTGTTTTGTTCTTTGAGAAAATCAAGAAGAAAATTGGCTGAGATGAAGAGATTCATGACGTCATGAAATTGCTTTTCAAATCTATTCTGGTCAGTTCTGTAAATCGAAAACTGAAATAAATGTCTTACGTTCTATGTGTTCCATGTTCGGAATATCAAACTTTACAAATTTCGCGTTGCGAATGATTATTCTTGAAAATATAAGTAACAAATATTCATAGTAAATAGTACAATGTTAAAAATGCGTTTGATGCTATGGTTGCAGAGATTCCCCAATAAAAACTGCCAGTCAAGTATCTAAATTATATCCTTTTTGCAGTATGCAGCAGACTATTGTTATGCTTCCAACATAATCAGGCAGTAAAAAAAAAATATGCATGTGGTTATTTGGGAAGGAAAAAATATAGTTATACGTCTTTTTTTAACTGCCGATTTCATCATTGAGTAGAATATTGCACTCAAAATGCATAAGGGAGTTTTCTAATATATTGTCAAGTTTGTTGTTGTGTAATCGGATTTGTAAACATTCTTTTGCAAAAACATGTTGAAGTAATGCATCGTTTGTATAAAACTGTAATTTTTTTTAACTCAAAA
>CM046846.1:3649354-3727613 GCA_025618425.1 Heliocidaris tuberculata | reverse complement strand
TAATAATACATAACATTTATATTGCGCTTAATACAATGTTTCTAAGCGCCGAAGTAGTATTCTTACCCTGGCTTTAGCCCAGCTACCCTGTAAGGCGCTGAAAGCATTCAAGGAATAAATTCCTACCAGGTACCCATTTACTACACCTGGGTGGAGAGTGGCAAATGTAGATTAATGTCTTGCCAAAGGACATTAGTGCCGCGGCGGGACTCGAACCGCGAACCATGAGATCCACAGTCCGGTGATGTATCCACTAAACCACGACACCTCTACAAATACCCAATGAATACCCAACCCAAGGCTCTTATTTTGTATGATTTTTCAGTCAGGATGGGTGGTGAATTACCACACATTTAACAACTAAAATGCTTGGGGGAAGGGGGGGATATACATTTTCATGGAACAGTGCCATGTAATGAAAACACTGTATAGTGTAAATCAGGCAAACTATTTTTTTTATCACTTTTTGATCATGCTTGCTCAACAAATGAGACAAAGTAGTCCAGGAAAAAAAACATATTACTGATAAGATACTGGGTTTTAAAATGGATTTAAATGGCAATAAAATGCTTTTTCAAAAATTTCTGTGATTTGTCTCTCATGGGACAATTAGAAGGTCTCTTTTTTTAAAAAGAATGGTTGCCTTATATTTGGCATGTGTATTCATTCATGACAGCAACTGTTACAGAATTGTATAGGTATAGGAGTATGCCCTGTTTTTCAATTCAGTGTTTCTTGTTTATGGATTGCAGATGAGAAGGAGAAAGATGTTGAGGCGGTGGATTACTCTGACATCACTGAGATGGCAGAAGAGGAACAGGTCTACATAGATACTATGGCTTCTATGTCAACTCAAAAGAAAGGTAAGAACATCACAATCAGATTTAAAGTAGATGTGAGCAGTAAACATTGTTGGAAAAAGATGGGATTATCATAAATTGTTGTCTGTGCTGTATCACCACATTATGTTGAAATAGGCACTGACATATGTTCGGAAAATGAATCAGACCACAGTTAGTTTGCCTATTAGGGATGTGTGCAACAAGCTCTGAATAATTTCTAGGGATTGCATTTTTATTGGGGAAAGGGGAGACTGTAGAACGATACCTCACTATTGTCAAGAAAGTTCCACCTGGTGATGATGATGATGATGATGATGATGATGATGATGTTATGATGATGATGATGATGATGATGATGTTAAGATGATGATGGTGAGATGATGGTGATGCTGCTGCCGATGATGATGATAATGATGATGGTGATGATAATGATGCAGGGCCGATTGCCTTTCGTTCTGGTAAAATAGTCACTTTAAATGGAGATGAAATCAGTTTATATAGGATATGTTCATTCAGTTTCATGTCATGATCCTGCTTGTTCTTGTTTAATCCCTCAAGCAGATAAGGATGACGACGATGATGATTATGATGACTATGATGCTGATGATTCTGAGGGTGAATCTAAGAGTAAAGAAGACTCCATCCTGATGCCTCCTCCTCCTATACCACCACCTGTAACCAGACTGATGCATACCCCATCTTCAGCCTCATCCCTGGACGGTGACAACAGCAGTGGTAAGAGAGAAGAGACAGGGACTGGTGAAGGTAAATCCTCTCCTGAGTCCTGAATGTTGTATTGTATTTTGGAGGATTACATGTTGTCTCATATTGCTGGTCTATTAAGTGGTTGTTAGTTGTATTTTAGATGGCACTTTGTAATCTGCTGAGAAATTATTATATAGCTTATTGTGTTTCATGAAACATTTTGTTTTATAAAAGCAGCCTCTCATACTCATGTTTCTTAGTTATTAGTTTAATTGTTATTGTAAGGTTTCTTTTGAGTGTCAGCATAGTATTGAACATGTCTAGGTAGTTAGAAAATATGTCATGTATTCATCTACTAAGAAATAAAATTTACATTATGAGTATTTGTAGTTTACTCAAATTTCAAAGCAGTGTTTAGCAAAATTTTGGCATTATCTAGAAATGATCATTATCTTTATTGAGTCAGTTTGTCATGGTCAAGTAGAAATGTGAAAACTATAACTTTTGTGTGCGTTGCACTATAGCAGGTGGGTCCTTTGTTACACCCTAAATCCTCAAATTCTTGAGATCATATATTTTGCCTGATGTTAATATGCCCTTTTCATTTCTGTTGTTTTCATCTGAAGAAAAAGAAAGCAAGGATGCATCAGGAGAGAAGAGTGGAAAGGAAGGAGAGAAAGAGGCTAGTGGAAGAGAGACGGGAAGAGATGAAGTGACCAAGAAAGGGGAGGCGAAGATCGAAGCACCTCTCAAGCATCTCTATGCTGCAGCTGATGAAAAGTTTAAGGATAAGACTGTGACTGATCTCTTTCCAGAATTCAGGCCAGGTCAGGTATGTTATAATGAGATGGCAGATTTCATGACTGAAGGAAAGGTCAATGCATTTTGCAAAGATTCAATATATAACATTACAAGAAAATGTGCATGTTGTTAGATACTGTCCAGTTGATATGCTGAGTGGAGGTTGTGGACTTTGTTTATCATGTAGATTTTGAGAAATAATTGTGGAGAATAATCTTGAAAAGTGCCTTTAAAGAAACTATAAAGGGAAAAAGAGAATGATAGGGTTATCTG
The DNA here is from genome assembly GCA_025618425.1 of Heliocidaris tuberculata. Taxonomy (NCBI): domain Eukaryota; kingdom Metazoa; phylum Echinodermata; class Echinoidea; order Camarodonta; family Echinometridae; genus Heliocidaris; species Heliocidaris tuberculata. The sequence goes on along the minus strand of CM046846.1, from coordinate 3,724,992 downwards.
TTAGGCCAGACAAAGAAGAATATTGATTTTGTTTAATCATCTTTGTCTTTTTTTTTAAACGAAATTTTATTAGTAGAATGTGTAAGGATTGTTCAGTTCAAATTTTTTCTTTCTTTCTTCCTTTCTTTGTGGGGATTGTTTGTCTGAAAATGATTCAAAGTTAAACTGTTCAAAAAAGTTTCATGACTTTAAGCCAAAACTGTGATTTTAGAAAGAAAAAGACTCGCAAGACTTCGTTATTTTTGGACGTTTTCACAGGTTCTGAGATTCTACCGGCTGTTTGGGCTTCCTCAGCAAAACCTCCTCCCACAGCTGTGGAGGGGGATGAAGAAGAAAAAGAAGAAGAGACATCCCTCTGGGTCTGATGCTATCCCTAAGGACTCTCCTCCACCCAGTCCTCCTCGTAAGACGATTGATGGATGGAATTATCAATATACCCCGTCACCTCCTCCAGAGGACTGCATGCCAGATGATGCGGTAGGTACTATAGTCTGATTGGAATAGAGTTGAGGTTTATTTGATGTTGGATATGAAGAGATATTAGTTAGGATATTGTGGAGGAACAAACACTGGGCTAAAGATCTTAGATTGTATCTAAGGAATTATTTTTAGTGCTAGTCCCATGTGTGAATACTAGAATTTGATTATACTGTTAAACCTCCAACCTGTGACATCTCCGTCATGTACAGCGTATGAAATTCTAATATGAATTCCATTTGCATTTTTATGGTCCCAGATATATATATTCATTGTATGTTATCCAATCGAAGGGTCAGATTATCACAAACTCATGCATCAATCATGCATACTGCATCAGATAATGACAGTGTTTCACCCTAACTTTTTGTCCATGGGGTCTCTGAGCAAATATTTGGAGTCCTTGTGCACCAGGCCCGAGTTCACATTTTGATATTTTGGGGTCTGGAGTGAAATTATAGGTGTCCATGTGTACAAGACTCCTGTTTGTGTCGAGAGTCCTAGATTATGATCGATATTGCATGATATCACAACCATATTGGGTGCTCATAAGAATATGAAATGTTGCAAAGTGACATAGCCTGGTCAATATTATTTAACAAGTGTGCAGCTTTTTGTGTAGCGTTTGTCATAGGTAAATGTATTGATGATATCATTGTTTTGAAATCTCCAGGAATTAATTATGGCGGCAATGGAGGCAGATAATCGCAATTCCAATGCTGACAAAGATAAGAATAAAGACGCTCTTCCTGAGATTGCAGAATGGCGCTATGGACCTGCCCAGTACTGGTATGACATGCTGGATGTCCCTGATAATGGAGAAGGATTCGACTATGGATTCAAACTCAAATCTGTAAGTTAGACATCTAGTTAAATGGCCGGAATCATCTGTAAGGTCTGTTTTATTGTGTACTGGTAGCCACTTCCATATGGTAACCTCCAAAGTTTTTCTATTCACTGTGATGTTTAATATGCTTTTTTTAGTCCTAGATTTAATTGTTATTTTAAGCTTTTGCCTCGTAAATATAAAACGTGAAATGATCAACTTGAAATTTTACACGTAAATAAGTTTACATCTTTTCCATGAGGTGAAAGCAAAACTCAAATTTATAATGAAACTTGAGCTTAAACTCTAATTTATAGTCTTGCTCTAACAAAACAATTTCCCACTAATTTTAACATAAAATCATATTCTAAATCAAAATCAACTCTATCTTAAAATCCTGCTCTTACACATGATTTTAGCTCATACTCAATTTTAAACTTGAATTGGAGTGCAAAGTCAACTCACAATCTTGTTCTGACTCTAAACTAAAACTAAGCTCTCATTTGAACTAGAGAACTCAATTGATTACAAACTTGAATTCCACTCAATGTGTTTTCAAACTTGGACTCTACTCAAACTCACTTTTTTTCAAACTTAACCCTTTCGAGACAATTGACCACATTTTGTGGTTTGGCTCAATAACTTTTTATTCAGAGCTCTAAAAAATATACCAGATACATGAGTAGAAAGAGCAAAAATTTCTGCACACACTATTTCCATTTTTGTTGCATTACCATATTGCGTTTGATGCCAGGAATTTTGAATAGGAGAATAAGTTTTAAAATCCTTAAATTGGCAACACATTGAGAGATTCAGAATCCTTATTTTTTTATCAAAATTGGCAATTTTTTCAACTTTTCGACAAAATTCCTATCCATGTGTATTATTTTCAAAGACATAACACCATATTAGAACCATGTAGCACTAAAAGAAAAATATTATTGTTGCCAATTTGAAGATCAAAATATGATCAATTTAGCCCTTAAATAATTCCTGTCCTGAAAGGGTTAAACTCATCTCAAACTCAAACCCATTATCCTTCCCAGACATCAGAGGACAAGAAGAAGGAAGAGAGCAGGGAGATCAAAAAAGAAACTGATGAAACCCCATCGGGTCCTTCTATATCAGCCGAGGAGCTCTTATCACACCTCCCTCCCATCCCACAAGCCTCTGACGAGTGTTTTGACATGGTGACCCAGCTGCCTTGGGAGAATGATGTCATATGGGATGCAGAGGAGGTCAAGGAGAAGGTCCTCAGTTCAAGCGCCGCTAGCAACGCAGGATGGGTGCCCACACTGTCCAATAGGACTGCACTGGCTTACTACACTCAGCAAGGTAGGCAATCTAGTTTTCACTGCTTTGTTTTGCAATATTCTGTTTATTTAGAGTCATTATTAATACACACTGAACAAAAAAAAATCTCATTTATATTGGATTACGCAGAAAGCTGCATACTTGTATATTTCATATATTGTAAATTAATCAGTCTTCTTGAGTTGATCATACTTTCTCATGTGCCCTGCATAAGTGCATGAACAGAAGCATGGCCAACATATGTATATTTCTACGAATTTATACACAGTTTTGACTTTACTTTGACTTCTAAACAAAATATTTTAGTCCAAACATGCAATTCATACAGTCTGATTTGTTAACCCTTTCGCGACAATTGACCACATTTTGTGGTTTGGCTCAATAACTTTTGATACAGGGCCCTAAAAAACATACTGGATGCATGAGTAGAAAGAGCAAAAATTTCTGCACAAACTATGTCCATTTTTGTTGCATGACCATGCTGCGTTTGATGCCAGGAATTTTAAAAATGAGAATAAGATTTAAAATCCTTAAATTGGCAACACATTGAGATTTCAGAATCATTGTTTTTTCATCAAAATTGGCCATTTTTGCAACTTTTCGACAAAATCTGTAAAAATGTATATTGTTTTCAGACATTTCACCTTACTAGAACCATGTAGCACTAAAAGAAAAATATTATTGTTGCCAATTTGAAGAAGAAAATGTGATCAATTAAGCCTATAAATAATTCCTGTCCTGAAAGGGTTAACCATGATCAGGTATACCTTCTCTCCATCATTTCTTTATTCTTTCATTACAAAAACCAATAAACTGAAAAATTGTATGATGGGGAGCCCTATGTCTGCGCACCTAAGATTTTGACCTGAAAATGAACAAGAATTTCTTTAATATTCCTCTAAAGCTTAATTTTATATTATTCCTGATATTCTAAAGAGTAAGTTTGCAAATAAATCTCATCAAAATTAGAGCAAGAACAATGCCATTTTCACAAGAAATGGCGGCCATGTCATTTCAACATTGAAAAAAACAATGGTGCCCATGTCTGCGCACTCATTCATTTTACACGCAGTTCGGGAGTTTGACGTGAAAGACAACATTTTGAGGCTTGTGAATAAAATGTCTGAAATAAGACCTTTTTTTCATTATTTTGACTTGCTTTTTGCACGAATACCTAACGCCATGATAAAGATGAAAATTTTGTGTTCGTTGCATGTTTTGTTTTATCAGAATCGCACAGTTAGGCGTGTGCGCAGACAAGGGCACTGTGCAGACTTGAGCACTCTAGCCATACCAAGATTTGTGTGCAAACGCCTCTGTCAGGCACACAACAACTAATATTAAAGAATCTGAAAGTTCTCTCTTATGATACAGAAGAGGATACACCATGCATAAAACCAAATAACTGTATACAATTAATTAAATTTGGAGAGACTGAGAAAAGTTCCATGTTTTTTGTGCTACCTAACAGGTCAGAAGATCGTAGACTACCTTGCTCCCAACTACAACGAGAGGACTGCAGTGAAGGTTGTTGGTCCTACTCTCAGTGATCTGACTAACAGTAAACTAGCTAAGACGGTCTCAACACCAAATAAGCAAAATACGCACTCTGGTAATTATCTCGTTTTCAGTTAATTCAAGGCAGTTACCTTTTTTCTGTCTGAATCCGCTTGAATTAAGGTAAAAAGGGCTTACTTTTTCCTCTATGTAGTTTGCTTCTTACATGTATGTTGTATTAATTTCAGGCAGTTATTTGATTTATGTCAAGATCCCTGTAATATGAGATACTCCCAATAATATTACTTGTTGAGTCTTTTGAAAAAAATATTGAGATGATATATTTACAGTATCTGCTGTTGGTTAAAATTTCTTTGCAATTTCTACATTCGAGTGATACTTCCTCATTGCTTCTTACAATTATTTTCATTGTTCATTTTAATCTACATGTATGTGTCTCCTCAAAATGAGAATGTAAAATTTATCTAACATCCACAGATTTTTAAAAAACACTATTATCAGGGTGATTATTCATCTATCCCAACAGCACTAGAGAAGTCCGAGTCTATGTGGTACTCTATTTTCCCTGCTGACAATGAGGAGCTAGTCTACCGTCGCTGGGAAGATGACATCATCTGGGACCACGAGGCCATGGATAAGATACCGACCCCGCCTGTCCTCCGCCTCGACCCTAACGATGAGAACATCATCCTCCGCATCCCGGAGGACGTTGACCCTGACAAGATGGCCGCCAGCGGGAAGGAGAAGAAGGAACCTCGGAGGTCTAAGATCGTGATGGAGAAGAGCGGCATGACAAGATCAGATGATCAAGATGAGGCTAGTATTATGTCAAGTAATAATGAACGGTCCAGGGGAGCGTTTCATCAAGCGTTTTGTCAGTGATTTTTACCGACAACTGTCATAAGCTACTGAAATCCTTGCATCTGATTGGCTGAGAGCAAATTTGTCAGTAAAAATCACTGACAAAACACTTGATGAAATGCTCCAATGTAAGTCACACTGGGATATCTTTTTATAATGATTGTCATTTATCCATTTGTGATCCGCATTCTCCCTTTATTTCTAGTTTAGTCAATGCAAATTGAGTATCCTTTCCTAATTGTCCCCGCCGAACGAAGTTCGCGAGGGGACTATGAAACGGGCTCCGTTCGAGTGTGCGTGTGTGTGTGTGTGTCCGTCCGTCCGTCTGTCTGTGTGTGCTCAAATGTTAGAAAATGCTACTTCTCCGTCATTTCTTGGCCGATTTTGATTCTGATTGTTTTATCTGATAGGGCTTGGTGAGGGCTTCCAAACTTCTACACAAAATCGTGAAATTCATTAATTATGCAAATTCATGCAAATTTATTCAAAAGTGACGAAAAATGCTACTTCTCCTCTATTTCACATCGGATTTTGATTCCGATTGTTTTATCTGATAGGGCTGGGTGGGGGCTTCCAAACTTCTACACAGAATTTTGAAATTCATTAATTATGCAAATTTATGCAAATTTATTCAAAATTGACGAAAAATGCTACTTCTCCTCTATTTCACATCGGATTTTGATTCCGATTGTTTTATCTGATAGGGCTGGGTGGGGGCTTCCAAACTTCTACACAGAATTTTGAAATTCATTAATTATGCAAATTTATGCAAATTTATTCAAAATTGACGAAAAATGCTACTTCTCCTCTATTTCACATCGGATTTTGATTCCGATTGTTTTATCTGATAGGGCTGGGTGGGGGCTTCCAAACTTCTACACAGAATTTTGAAATTTATTATTCATGCAAATTTATGCAAATTTATTCAAAATGGCTGAAGGTCCATAATGTTTTCATGTTTTATATTTCAGTTGTATACATGCATTGTTGGTATTCTCTTCTTTTGCATGCAGTAACATTATTATTTTATTCACTAAAGTTTTTCACTGAAGTTTTAAGGTTCAGGCTAGTTAATTTCCACAGATCTGCACTTCCGGCGGGGACATTTATTACGCATTGCATAATTTACTCATTCACTTGTTTTTATAATCATTCATTTTACAGAATTCACTGGAGATTTCAGAAACCTAGAATAATAAAAAAATTAGTGTAAGATTGACTTTACATTAAGATTTACATTTTTAAAAATCAATTATCCAAAGAGCACTTTTCACATTTTGTTAGCCTGTGCAACTATTAGTAATACAGTGTTTGTATAAAAGCACATGAACATGTAAAGTTTTTGATGCTTACAGTTTGCACAAGTACTAGTACATGCAGGAGGTATATGTATAATTTGTACATGCAAATAACAGTCAGGGATACTTTTCAAAAATTGGTTTTTGTTGGAAGACCCCCATATGCTATTCAATAAACACTTTATGTTGAAAGACTCCCACTTGCTACTCAATTACTTTATTTATGATTTATTTTTATGACACTGATTTAAGTAACATAAAGGATATGAAAATAGATAATTCAGTGTTTGATGCTTTCAAATGACAAAACAAGTTTTGATTGTATGTGGTATATTTCTCTGTGTTTCTGTAACAGGATTTCAATGACCAGCAGGAGAACAAGAATCCCTTTAACATCTCAAATGACGAGAACTACTATCCTAAGCACATGGGTGAAGGCAAGCTGAGACCCAACATGTCCTCTGACCTACAGGTAAGTCTACACTTAATGCGAGGGAGAGGAAGATAATGAAATGATCTAATATCTTGTTGTAATATACATCTATGTGACCAAGATTGCTGAAGGGAAGTTACAAGGATGTTCATGAATGTTTTGGAAGACTTTTTCTTAAAGATAATAGAGATTAAAGCAATCTTGTTTTCTGTGAACATGTAATGAATAATGCATGTATGACTTTATGACGAATCATTAGCATTATCGATAAATGGATTTTAGTATGTATGGACCATATTGATCATAATGGAATTCACAACTTCTTAAATATTAATATTTTTTTTAGGGGGGGGGGGTTTAAGTTCATTGAGTAAAAGTCTCTCCCATAAAGCTAACTGTCTATCTGTCATTTTCTTTCATTGCCAGCACTCATCGGCCGCAGTGGAGCTCCGTCAGCCTTACTTTCCAACCCACATGGGCCCCATCAAGCTTCGTGGCTGGCATCGTCCATACATCAAGAAATACAACTTTGGTGCTGTCTCTGCATCAGGACCACATGGGGTCTTCCCTCTGGTTAGGAGGATCAAACAGAAAGCAAGGGTAAGATTGGATTGTCTTGTGCTTGATTGAAAGGATTCATTAGATTTGGACCTTGACATAGTCCTCTACTCCATCTAAAGCATCAATGACATCATTATCTGGAAATCAGTTTAAGTTCATGGGAATTGCTTGATATCAAATGTCTGCATCACATGCTGCCTCCATAAGAACATGTTGATGAAGCCTTAAGTCTGTTTCTTAAAGATAAAGTTGAGTTTTGGTCATGCAATCACATTTTGAAAGAACCTGGCTCAAAGCCATGGGGAAAGGTTGATCATGTCTACATAGGAATTGATGTATACTGTGATGCACCGCACAGAGAAATGGGTATATGGCTGGGACTGCACTTGCAAGTGGCATAATTTTTCGGCCCGAACACTCCAGCTATTTCTTGTCATATTTCGAATATGAGGGCTTTTGATTTTGAGGAGCATTCCTTTTCAGGGGACATTTCTACTATGATGTTTTTCCAAACTAGCAAAAGAAGAATGAGAAAGCTCACAGATTATTTTTCACCTTTCCCGGAACTCAACCTTCTCCTTAATTGATGAGGAAATACTCAAATTTTAAAGGCTGATATGTGTTTTCCTCTCTGTTGAATATAATTATACTAATGAATTGTGAAATGGTAAATGGTTTTGGTACAGATTAGGGAAAATCTCATTTTGCAACTTATGTTTATTCTGAGTTTAAAAAGAAAAATAAGACAATCATTTATTTGGTGAGGTATTGTGCAATCAATTCAATTCAGACATACATGTTTACAGTAGTTAAAAGAAATCATATAAATTAGAAAGATAGAAATTCAAAAACAGAATTTTGTAATGATGTAGGGAGTCTTAGAACATCTTTATCAAGTTCTGTTATTGGTTGTCTTGCTGCGTCAATTCTCCAGCAACAGGAGTAAGAGAGACAGGCCTTTGGAGGAGGAGAAATACAAAAATATATCAATAAGGAATGTGTAATATGGTATTCCTGATATTCTTTTAATTTTTGTTTTGCTGCTTCAATCTGACAGCAAAGAGAGCAAGAGAGACAGGCATCTGGAGGAGGGGAGATGTTCTTCATGAGGACGATAGAAGATTTGTCAGGTATGGATGGTCATCTCATCATGACAGAGTACTGTGAAGAATACCCACCACAGATGATGCAGGTCGGCATGGGAACACGCATCACTAACTACTATAAAAGGGTGAGTCCGTAATGTGTGTGTCCTCTATTGCTCTAGAAGTATGCATTGTCTTCAAAATACATCACAAGGAGAGGGGTTACATTGCCATTTACAGCTTGTCTTCTTGCCTTTGCCCTTGAAAGTACTTCATCCCTTTTGCAGTCCTAAATTTTGAAGTTGTGTGAAGATGCAATATATTACAAAAGAATTGTAATTGGAAACTTGTGCGGATGTGAACAGGATTATAATCTGCTATTAAATAATAACAACAATTTAGTAACACTTTATTTTTTTTTACTCGAAAAAAATTGTGTAATTTTTCTGGGCTTTTTTTTTTTTTTTCTGCTATCAAGTTTAATTGGAGCCATGTGCTTTTCCACTCTCAAGTTAGGTTCGAACAATGTCTTATACAATGCTAAACGTAAAATGATATTTAACGTTTATGTAACTTCCTCAGAATTCCAGTCAAATTATTTTCTCTATGATACTGATTTGATAATAGAAACCCAGCTCAGATGCCAAGCCACCGCTGTATGAGTATGGTGAGACAGTCAACGTCCACAGCTCACCGTTTCTTGGTTCTCTGAGACCAGGTCAGTCCCTCCAAGCCTTCGAGAACAACCTCTTCAGAGCTCCGCTCTACAAACACAAGGTCCCAGCCACAGACTTCCTTCTGATCAGAACAAGACACAAGTAAGTTACATCCCAGGTGTATGTGTGGTGGTCATAGGGGTCATAGTGGTTAGTGGTTGTCATGAAGATTTTGATGGTTCTTTGGAACCTTTACCAATGCATGATCTTTTCCTTCAACTTCTCATTAGAAAGTGCAATAATGACACCAGTAGCTATGGTTGTAGTAGTGGTATTTATGGTAATTATTTTATTTATGTTTATGATTCACATTCAGTTGTGCAAGGTACACATTTCTTTCATATCCTATTTAATAATTATTCTTTCCCTCCTTTTTAAAGGGTCAAGGGAATTTTATCAAACATAATAAAGTCAGTTTTAATGGGTTTTTTATTGCAGTGACTTTCGACAATATGAAAAATGAAATCTTTATCGTGTATATGAAATACTAGTGAAACAAAAACATTTGCATTGGAAAACATCGTTCAGTATGATCCTTATTGTAATTTGGCTGCTTTGAATGCAGGTATCACATTCGAGCGTTGAATGATATCTTTACGGTGGGACAGCAGTACCCTCTCTTAGAAGTTCCCGGGCCAAACTCTAAGAAGTCTAATAACCACATCAGGGATTTCCTTCAGGTAAGGTCATGATTTGTGATGACTGGGAAAGTGATGGCAAATTTGATGAATGTAACACAATCTTTTGGTTCATAACATGATGTTTGTTGTGCAGTTATGATGGAAATTATATTGATGGCTTACTTACCATGGTTGTGATGGTGTTATGGAGAGTCCTATTTAAAAAGAATATGATAATAGTCATTTTGATTATGGTGTTGATGATGATGATGATGATGAAGATGATAATGATGGTAATAATAATGAAGAATTAATATTGCACTTTCTTCTTTCCTCATTTTAAAAATTTTGTTATTTGTCAGGTCTTCATCTACCGTCTGTTTTTGAAGAGTATTGATCGTCCACGGAGGATTAAGATGGAGGACATCAAGAAAGCTTTCCCAACTCACTCTGAAAGCAGCATTAGGAAAAGACTGAAGCTCTGTGCTGATTTCAAGAGAACTGGTAACAACAATATCTCTTGCTGTTTTGCACTGGTGATAGGGATCCTTATGATGAAGATTTTTTCCTTGGGTTTGAATTAAGTCTGACAGATGGTAAATCTTCAATAAATTATATTCAATAAATACTTCATGGGAATAAACTTGTCAATAAAGTTATCTATTTCTGTTTCAGGAAGAGAAACTTGGCCAATCTTAGTCCCAACACATTGTTCAAGATTTTAAAAATTCTCTTTGGTAGGATTTACCACCCTTGGTATGGAAGGGGTTAAGGACTTGTCTAAAGTTTCCCCTCTGAGAAATGATCATCTTTTGTGCTCCTGTTATGTCAGATTAATTTGAAACTCATTTACCCCAAATTTTGTAATTTATAGTAAATGATAATTTCACTTTCTAGTAATGAAAACTTTACTTTTTTTCTCTGATGATTGTCTTAGGTTTGGATTCCAACTGGTGGGTGATGAAGCCAGATTTCCGTCTTCCTTCAGAAGAAGAGATTCGTGCTATGGTATCTCCAGAGCAGTGCTGTGCCTACTACAGCATGCAGGCAGCTGAACAAAGGCTCAAGGATGCAGGGTATGGAGAAAAATCTTTCTTTGCTCCTGACAACGATGATGAAGATGACAACCAAAAGATTGATGATGAGGTAACACTTTCATTTTATGTATGTGTCTTTAAAGGGAAGGTTGAGTTCTGGGAATGGTAAAAAATGATTTGTGAGCTTTCTCATTCTTTTTATGTTAGTTTGGAAGATTATCATTGTAGAAATGTCCCCTGAAAAGGATTGCTCTTCAAATGCCCTCACATTCAAAATATGACAAGAAACAGCTGAAATTTTCGGCCCGAACATTTGTGTGTACTCCCATATGCACATTTCTGTGTGCAGTGCATGTGACTCTCAGCAGGATTGAGTCAATTTCTTATCATTTTCGTGCTTCCAAAACCTTACAGCAAACACCAATTCTTATGTGCCATATAATCAACCTTTCCCAATTGCTTTGAGACAGTTTTGTTCACAATAGATTGATTATAATCACAACATTAACCATAACTATTGCCACATGTATTTGATCTATCATGCTTTTTATCCATTTATTTTTGTTTTGTTTTGTTTTGTTTTAAATTATTATTCCTCCTTTTATCTTGGTCTACATTATAAATGTACCTTGTTATGTATCCGGCTCGCCCCCTGAGGGAATAATATTTTTATTCAGTTGTTTCGCCAGTAACTTTCATAGAACAGCAAAGAATGACTAAGCACCAGCAATTTTTTTTTTTTTTTTCTTTTAGGTGAAGACAGCTCCCTGGAATACAACTCGAGCATTCATCGCTGCAATGAAAGGAAAGTGTCTGCTTGCCGTGACAGGTGTAGCCGATCCCACAGGTTGTGGAGAAGGCTTCTCCTACATCAAGGTCCCTAACAAACCTACACAACAGAAGGTATGATATCATCACCTTCAAAGACCACACCTTCAAAGCTTCCCACTGCTACTCTCAAAAACAGCATGTTTACAAATCAAGGAAAAGAATGTGCAAAATATGGTTAGCTAAAGAACAAAAGAATGCCTCATTATGTTCAAATTTGTTTATAAATCGTACCTCAAATTATCATTCTAATTTTATACCTAGATATTGTAGTTATGCAAATCAGCAAATCACCTGCAAATATAGTTCCAAAAGATTAAAACAAGTGCATGACGTTAACTGCATGCTACCCAGCCTCTACAGCAAAGCCTGTGTACACCCATATCCCTTTCTTGTCAAGTGAATGTATGAGTTCATGAGGGTCATGCTTGTTGGTATTAAGTACTGTTTGTTCTTATTCATTAATAATAATATTGGGTATTTTGATAGCACTCATATCCGCCTCGTAATAATATGCTCAAGGTGCTCCAATAATTACCCCGGCTCTAGCCAGGCTATCAAAATCGGTACCCACAGCATTCAAGGAATTCCTTCCTACTGGTTCTCATTTAACACCTGGGTTGAGAGTGGCAAATGAAGATATATAATATATAATATAATCACAAACTTTATTTGTTCTCACTTTGCCTTGAAAGATCAGTTGTGTGAAATGCATAAAGATCAAATAAAAAATTTAGTTTACCACATTCACTGTCTCTCTACAAATATACCTTCTATCCATAAGAAAGCAAAATATATGAGGAGTGAATTCCTGAAATTCAATCTTGCACAGTTTACTGCCTATTCTTCAGGCAAGATTCCACAATATCTTTCAATAGTTAGTCTGTAGTGTTCATTGAGAAAATTTTATTGCATGATTTCAAGAATAATATACATAACATACTTTGTATGTTAGTCTGAAAAAAAGACCATTGGAAGCAAGAAGTAGAGAGACCCAATTTCAGGGTTGTTACTACCCTATTGTCCTTATTGTTCTCAAATGTGGCAAGTATTCATGCATCAACCCTACACCCGATTTGCCCCCTTCTGTCATTATCAGGGTGACCCCAATATCTCTTTGAACCTGATGGTAAGTTTGCAGGACATCCCTGTATTGTCGTGATTTTCTGTTTTTGACAAAAATCAGTTCCACCGTGTCATCACAATTAATCCTGTTGATGTACATTCAATAAATGATTTGTTTGTACTAAAATAAATTTTATAAATCATTTTCCCCATCCTAATTGTGTGGAAATTTTGATGTCTTGCTGGAAGTATCTTTAACTAATAGAAAACCATCAACACCATCCCCACTATCCTTCATTTTTCCCCTTTCAACATTCTCCTTCTCATGTGGTTCCCTCTTCTCTTCCAGTTTCCTTTTCCATCTTTGGTTTACTTTTGTCATGTGCAAATGATCTCCATATTTAAACAGTATTTTCATCCTTCCTTGTATGCACCTTTTTTTTTGTGAACATCTTCACTTTCATATTTTTGAAATAATAATTTCTCATATGCCTTACTCATCTTTTTTTTTGTATGTGTATGCCTTGCATTATTTTCACTTGCTGTGTTGTTATGCTTGACCCCCTCAACTCTGCTTCTCACCTCTCACCTTTCACCTTTGACCTTTTCCACCTCACTGCTTCATCATCCTCACACTGCTAGCTATCCCCTACCACCCTCCTCGTTCACGAGTGTCGTGGCCGCATGCCTCGCAAGGTGGAAGGTCACAGAGTGAGCCAGATATCCCCAGCCTGCTGGTACTGGGATTTTTCCTTAGAAGATGGCTGGACTCCTAAGCTCAACAGGAATATATTTAGACATTTACAAGTTAGGACAAGGCTAGATGTAGGTATAGGTAGGGCTTAACAATAACTGGGGTCCAAGAGCAAAGAACCCTCTAAAGGTTCAGAATATTTTCTAAATTGAAATCATGAAACCATGAAACAGAAGCTCCTTATTTTTATAGCTTTGTCAATATTACTCCCTTACAAAGTAGTTAGTGTGGAGTCCTAGGGTACTGTTAGCATAATACGTCCCCAAGAACTATCTAAGAAATTTCACAATTCGATTGTTATGTCTTTTAATACCAATACTGTATTACTTCATGAATTGTTGATACATGTTGGATATCTAAGCATCGATAGCAAGAAGAAGATAATGTTTCAGTAGTGCTTGCTTAGATTCACTAGGAAAATCAGACTGTTTTATTTTTGAATGATATTGGGAAGGGTGCATTTTTCATTTCTCATGTATTTGAGATCAAATTCAAACACATTTCAAATGTCTTTCTTTGTGCGGGAGTTGGTTTGAATTCAATTTTATTGTTAACACATGAAAAATTAATCCATTTAGATTAGAACATTCATTTATTTCTATTCATTGAGTTTGAGAATTAGTCTTCATGGTGGAAGCATCATGAAAGCTGATATTCATGAAGTGATATGTAATGTTTTTCCACTTGTCTTTGATTCACAGCAAGATGAGGTTGAGAAGCCAACCCAACCCAAGAAAACTGTGACAGGTACGGATGCTGATCTGAGAAGACTCAACCTGAAGCAGGCCAAGCAGCTACTCAGGAACTTTGGCATTGCTGAAGAAGATGTAAGGAAGGCATTTTTATCAGGGTTTCAGGGAATAGTCATAAAAATGTCTAATTTTGGAAACCGTAAAAGAATGAGTTGCAATAGAAGCAATAACCAGAGCAATAGGCTCAGAACTAGCTGAGCTTTGCTTTGGAAAAGAAGTAATTTTACAGGTTAACTTGAGTTAAGTACTTATCCCTGTAAGGCTAGTCCTTTGGATATAAATCACAGCCTTCTAAAGGAAGCATGACAGTGTTTTCTTAACCTTTTGAATAAGGAGTCTGAGATAAAGGCAAGATTAAACCCATCAGAAATGCATGTTAAGTTCAAATGAAATCAATTCCAACTGTGTAATATGTTAGATAATTCAACATCAGTACAATCTTGACATTTCGTTAGTTCTTTGTGCATTGAACATGAAAACTTAGTTGAAAAATTTTCAGCCATGAACTAATCACTGTAGAATCCTTTGCAGAATATTATCTGACACGGAAACCTTTGTGGCGAAATATACATCTTGAATAGTTAATGGAGAGGTATTTTGTCAATGAATGACTTTTTAATACGTCAATGTTACAGATCAAGAAGTTATCACGTTGGGAGGTGATTGATGTTGTCAGGACCTACTCTACCCAGCAAGCCAGAACAGGAGACAGTACCACCTCCAAGTTTGCTAGAGGAAACCGTTTTGGTATTGCTGAGCATCATGAACGCTACAAGGAGGAATGCCAAAGAATCTTTGACCTCCAGAGCAAGTGAGTTAATGATGTCAAACATCAGAGAGTATATGGCTATTAATGTCTTTTCAGAGTTGGTACAAACTATTTTACCAACCTTCAAGATTTTGTTATGCTTTCAGGAGAGTGACATCCTTGAAGAGATTCATCTGATTGGTTGAGTTAATTACAACTTAATCAGTTGGTTGTGTAATCAGAAAATCTTTCCTGATAATATAAATTTCCATAGCGATTTCAATAGTTTCTAACCAATGCATCTTTAATAGCATCCCTTGTTTCTAAAACATTACAAAACTTTTTATGATTATATAGTTATTATTATAGTTATTCCTTTGTAAGGAGTTTAAGTGCTGTTATAAGTTGTGAGAGTCAGAGAAAACAACTTGTCTTCTTTTTTTTTCTTCAGAGTTTTATCCAACACTGAGGTATCAACAGATGAGGAGAGTAGCTCAGGAGAAGGAGAAGATAGCGATTTTGAAGAGATGGGCAAGAATATTGAAGTCATGTTAAGCAGCAAGAAAACTAGCTCACAGGTGACTTCATTAGTACTTTCCATTATTATTTAATTCTAATTTTGTAACAATTTAATCCTAAAAGGGCCGGGGGGGGGGGGGGGGGGGGGGGGGGGGGATGGGGGCCAGAACACACGCCCTGATATGTTCAAGGATAATTATTTTTGCACCGCTAGCTTTCATTACATTTTCACCTAGTCTTACGCCTCTTTTGATATCAAATTTATGAAATTTTGACCAACTGGTACCGGGCAGCATTAAACTGGACATTTCTCAATATGTGTTGTAGACAATGCAGAATTATCACTTTGCTAATATGTGAATAATTAATTAGCGATAATTCAAAAACTGTTTGTGATGTAGATATAAGACTTTACAGGCTTATTCTTTATAAGATACTCTATCTGTGTGCCAAGTTGCAGAATTTTTTGTCACTTCATGGAAAAATGAAGTGACATAATGAAGTGATGCTAAGAGCCATATGCAAAATAATACATTGTTATGTAGATAGCTATGGCTGAATAAGCTCCACATCACTAGATCATGATTTTGATTTCCTATAGTTTGCTTAAGTTTGTAATATCATTGGAATGTATGTCTGGAAACATATGATCTCAGACAGAGCGTGGAAAGTCCTCCACATGCAACTCAGTATCATTCAAACAGTGACTTTTCTTCAAACACACCAGATGATAATGGCTGTTTGAATGGATACACGTTTTTGCCAGTAGCTAATCTTCTATGAGGTCCAGTTGATTGGGATGTACAGGTGAACTACTTCACCAAGTTTTCACCCTTTTTTCACCCTTCTCTCTATGAAAAGCGCAGTAGGTTCTTAGAAAGCAAAGTGTATGGCTCTCTAAGATTATATTGATTTTTTTTTTCTCTGCAGTTGTCTCATGAGCGAGAGGAAGCTGAAAGATTGGAGCTCCAGCGTATGATCATGGGCGAGGATTCCAACAGTGCCACACCCAAGGGGAGCAAGGATGGGGCTGGACCCTCTACCTCCAAGGGGAGTCGGACCAACACCCCTGTACCCGGCAAGGATGATGATACAGGATCGGTCCATAGCTTTGCTTCTTCTCTGGTAAAATGACAATGGTTTATTTATTTGTTAGAGTAAAATCTTACTGTAACCAAGTTTACTAGCTTATAGCAACATAGCAAATTTTCAGAAAATGTTAGTTTCCCTCATCACTTATCCTTCTAGACAATGCTTGGGCATACCAGTAAAGGTGATTATATTTATGAAAATGTATGTGTCAATGTAAGTTTAGTATCTTGAAATATGTGCTGAGCCCTCGAAAAATCATGTTTGAAAAATAGTTGTGCTTGCAAGCCCTTTCAGTGATATGTATATATATAAATTATCATACAGTGGATAAGTATTTTATAAGTATGCATGATTTTATATGTATCGGACTAAATTGATTGTACAGATGTATATGTCACAGAACCCAGTTTTTAAGTTCCCACTTAACTGATGTGATTTAAAACTGTAGAATAGGTTTGTTAATATAAATAATGCATGCATTGTTTGTTTACTGTATACAGCAGTTATTTTTGTTTACTTTTGAATAAAAAATATGTAGTCATTATCTTTCCCTGCTGATTAACATTAAGAGTTAATGATAATTTGAATGTAATTGTTGTCTTTTTTGTTAGTCTGGACGGAGATTGAAGATTCACAGGACCTTCAAAGGAGATGATGGTAAGGAGTATGTGAGGGTAGAGACCGTCAGGAGAGCAGAAGTCATTGATACCTATGTCCGTATCAGACAGACTAAGGATGAGTCTTACATGTTAGTCATGCTTCTTCATATCATCCATCTTTCTTCTTATCTCTACTCTCGATCTGTCTATCTTTTTGTTCTTCTCTGTTACCCATTCTCTCCATATCAAGTTGATGATCTGACATTTTCTCCAGGCTTTACTCATCAGAGATGTAGGGTGAGGGTTATGGTTTGGATTTAGAATAGGTTTAGGGCTAGGGTTAGAATTCATTATTGTAATTTGAATTGAATTGAATTGAATGATTTTATTCACCAACAACAACATCATGTGTACAAGATTTTTCATACAGTAATGTTGTTACAGGATTGAAACATGTGATAATAATGGGTACATGGGACCAGAAAATAGCACAAGTGCTAGTCGAGCCTAGTCCCTCTACAAAACTTACATAGTAGATGATATCAATTCCACTACAAACATAACAATTACAACCACATACATAGATAACATGGTGTTACATGTACTTGCACATGTACATATAGAGCATAACATAATACTTCTTGACTTAAAAGATTGGGTCCAGGGTTGAAGTTAGGTTTCAACTAACATCAGGAATGGACCATGGAGCAATTGCCATTGGAGTAAATGTTACACAATCATCAATTCTCTCACTTTAATGCTCCATGCTTGTCTCCATTCTGGTCTTTTCTGTTTCTGTTTTTTCTGTTCTTTGTCTCTTTTTTAATCATCAAATCGTTTTATTTCCACTGTAAAAACACATTACAAAAATCAGTTACAAATCAGTATGATAAATAATAGTGGCGGGATCATGAAAAGCACAAATAGGTTTGTTGAAAATGACCCCTTTATCTTTGCTCTCTCTCTCTCTTTCTCTACATTTCTGTTTATCTGTCATTCTTCCTTTCTCTTCAAGTTTCAAGTTTTTTGTCGATATATGATACTGAAATTTGCTTTCTGTTGGTGTAAGATGCACTGTAAACTTGAATAAAACATGGTAAATTGTAATGAGAGCCGTTGAGAAGAGGGCGTTAATCTGTGGTATTGTTTCCCTCTCTCTCTCTCTCTCTCTCTCTCTCTCTCTCTCTGTATCTCTATCTCTCCCTCTCTCTGTCTCTATCTCTCCCTCTCTCTGTCTCTATCTCTCCCTCTCTCTGTCTCTATCTCTCCCTCTCTCTGTCTCTATCTCTCCCTCTCTCTGTCTCTATCTCTCTCTCTCTATATCTCTATCTCTCTCTATATCTCTATCTCTCCCTCTCTGTCTCTATCTCTCCCTCTCTATATCTCTATCTCTCCCTCTCTCTGTCTCTATCTCTCCCTCTCTCTGTCTCTATCTCTCCCTCTCTCTGTCTCTATCTCTCCCTCTCTCTGTCTCTATCTCTCTACGCAGTCGTCAGTTTGCATTGCATGATGAACGTCACCGTGAGGAGATGAAGAAGGAACGAAGGAGAATCCAGGAGCAGCTGAGGAGGATCAAGAGGAACCAGGAGAAGATGGAGAAGGAGAAGGTCAACCCCAAGCCCAAGGTCATCAAGAAACCAAAGAAGAAGAAAGAGAAACCGGATCTGAAGGTGAATCATCTGAAAATCATCACAGATGGGAACTTGATCCATTTTCAGCATGAGGCTCAATCATATTGGTCTGAAAGCATTGGTCGAAAAGTATAGAAAGTTAATTCTGTATGTTTGAGGGGGGCGGGGAGCTACTGCCACATTGTCTCCTAGGATTGAGGACTCCTTCTCAAAGATTCATGGACAGAATATAACCAAATCACATGTTGATGAATTGCAGGACTCCCCTTGAGATGCTCTGAATAATACTTTATCATTTATGAATTCCTGTACTATTTTTTGTATGTAGCAACTCAATGACTCCATTGTTGTTGGAATATATGATCAATAGCTAAAAGCCTCCCTCTGTGGTTTTCTTTGATGGAATGTTGTGTCAAAGTAATTATCATTTATTCTTTTTGCTGTTTAGATGAAGTGTGGAGCTTGCGGTATGATAGGCCACATGAGAACCAACAAGGATTGTCCCAGGTATAAGAAGGAGGACTCTGAGAAACCTGCTCCCATCAACGTTGCCATGACCCAGGAACAGGAAGAGGAGGAAGAGAAACAGCTTGGTGATGATGAACTGGTCAAGACTGAAGGAACCAAGATCCTTCTAGACAGAAGGGTCATTGCTCAGTGAGTACAAACATTTAAAGAGAAGTTTGAGTTCTGGGAAAGGTGAAAAATAATTTGTGAGCTTTCTAATTCTTTTATGTTAGTTTGGAAGATTATTATAGTAGATATGTCCCCTGAAAAAGATTGCTCTTCAAATGCCCTCATATTCAAAATATGACAAGAAACAGCTGAAATTTTCAGGCGGAACATTTGTGTGTAGTCCCATATACACATTTCTGTGTTCAGTGCATGTGACTCTCAGCAGGATTGAGTCAATTTCTTATCATTTTGGTGATTCCAAAATCTTACAGCATACACCAATTAGTATGTGATATGTAATCAACCTTTCACAATGGCTTTGAGACAGTTTCTCTGACAATTCAATCTCATGACCAGAACTCAACTGTACATTAATATTTTCTTTTGAGGTGACATTCAGCATCCACCTCATGTTTTAGTTTGTAGCATTTTCAAAAATAGTGCAAGTGAAGTGCAAGGATAGCAGAAAGTCTTCAATGTCTCTGATATCATTGAATGTGGAGATGCTGGGTTGCAATCTGGTAGTGTTATCCTGGACATCAGGAATTTTTCCTGCATAAGAGCTTGCATCAGCAGCGAGATATGAAGCTCCTACTGCAAAAAAAAGATGTTTGTACCTTTTTTTTTTTACTCTATGTATAACATCATAATTTTGTATATAGATGATATTTGACACTTATTTCCTTCTCTTCATGTCCTTTTCCCAGTGCGGACAAGATAAGAAGACAGTCATTAGTGCTAAGATTTCCCAAGGAAAATATCAAACAGACCAAGAAGAGGAGAGTAAACCCGGAACCTCATTGTGATTACCTCAAGGTAAGTACTTATCTAATGCATTGTAGATCGATTGGATAACACTAATATAGCATGGTCTATGTCATTAATTTGATGACCAATTTTGAAATGTTCAAACAGAGCTTACTCTGATCCTAAATGATAATGGCTCACATATTATTGAAATTAGTTCTGTGGGTTTTTTTTTCCATGTCAACCTTCCATCATCAATGGTAGAGCCCAAAGTACCATGTTAAATTTTCAGCACTTCGATCTGTACCTCAATTTATTTTGTAATTTCTGAAGTACCATTTAACTGGTAAACTGATACCATTATGCATCAGCAGACTGGTAGATTCTGGGCTCATTTGATCAAGATTTGATGTTAATAAATGTCAATTCTGCCCAAGATGCTTAATTTCTCAGATTTGCCTATGCAAGATGTTGATGTATGAGGCATGCTGTAAGACATTGTGTAATTATTTGTCAGTTTGTTTTTCTAGGTCTTTGAATTCAGTTTTCAATGACTGTCACCTTTTTATACTTTTGTATACGATTCTGTCTTGCAGAGACCCAAGCAATCCAAGAACCGACGGAGAGCTGATCCTCAAGTCATTATGAGTGGCATCCTTGAGGAGATACTCAATGCAATCAGGGAACTACCCTATGTAAGTTCAACCATATTAATACATTATGGATAAATAAATGAGGAGGTGGTCAGGCCCTGTGGAAATAGCAATGATCTTGAAAAGTCAGTGTGCTTGTGCCCTTTTGCAAGGTGTTTGCCCCCAAATACCTAAGTATGGGAATGATGTGTGTGCAGGTAAATCATTTATGGACATGTATACAATAGTAGTATGTCATTAATATTATTCTCTCTTCCAGACCCAACCATTTCATACTGCTGTTGAGAAGAGGAAGTTTCCTGATTATTACAAGATAGTCAGCAAGCCAATAGCTCTCCAGACCATCAGAGATGTGAGAATATATCCCTTTCTACTCATTATTTCTTTTAAAGACTTGATTAAAGTAAAATTGAGAGTTAGTTTTGATTACTTGTAGAGAATGTAAAGTGTCTGCTAGATTAAAAAGACATATTTGAGAATGAACAACCATTGTGTACAAACTTTTATGAATTTTAGCTGTGGTTTATAATGAAATCGCTCTTACAAATAGACTTTTTTCGTATCTTTTATTTTAAGATTATGAATAGATACTTGTCAAGTCTGAGCTATGAATTTCTCTCTTTTTTAAAGGGATTGATTAACTTTGTGAAAAATTGTGAAATCAGCTCAAATGCAAGTGAATTGTGTGCAATCCTCTAACTACATATATAATTAAGGATATGTGAAAGTATGAGAGAAAATGGAACCCGTTTACTATCCTAAAAAAGAGAAAATCGTGATCGATCGCTAGCGCAAGTCGCTCGGCTTCTTCACTGCGCTGCAGTCACAAAAACCAAGCTCCGGCGCTTGGCGATTTCAGAGCGGGTTTCCAGCCCGTACGGTATTCTGTGATAGAGCGAGGTATGCCAACCGTAAGAGTTCTTCAGGGTTCGGTGGTACTCTATCCCGACATCAATGTTCAATCGTAAATATCTTTAAAATATAAACGATCGATCAGCTTATAAAACTCAGGCGATTCCTGTCTGACCTAAAGGTTTGCAATTATGATTACAGCATTAGCTGGAACAGTGATTTTTTTTTTTCAGTCCTGGGCAAAGTTAATCAATCACTTTAAAATCTCACTTTGCCTTCAAAGAATATTGTTTCATGTGAAGGCTATGAATTTCAAGGTTAGCACCAATCTAATATACTCTGCATCTCATTTGTAGCAAGGTCAATCTTGAAATCCATCATCTTTCGACTAAACATCCGGAAGCACTTTAATGTAACAAGAGATCAGATTGAGGTGGACATCATTCACATTGTTGATAACGGTGTACTTTACAAATCACTGTTAATGTTTACATTTAAATCCTTTATATCCTCACAGAATATCCGGAAGCACCGATATGCATCCAGGGATCAGTTTGAGGCAGACATCAACCAGATTGTTGATAACAGTATTCTTTACAATGGTGAAATGAGTCCTCTCACTATGGTGGCTAAGAACATGCTTCTAATGGCACAAAAGAAGATGCAAGAGGTAACATTTATTTTGTTAGAGGCAGGAGGGCTTATGTATCATGAGATGGAAAAGGGTGGCTAAGAACATGCTTCTAATGGCACAAAAGAAGATGCAAGAGGTAACATTTATTTTGTTAGAGGCAGGAGGGCTTATGTATCATTAGATGGAAAAGGGTGGCTAAGAACATGCTTCTAATGGCACAGAAGAAGATCTATGCAAGTTGTAACATTTATTTTGTTAGAGGCAGGAGGGCTTATGTATTATATGATGGAAAGGGTGGCTAAGAACATGCTTCTAATGGCTCAGAAGAAAATGCAAGAGGTAACATTTGTTTGGTTAGAACAAAAAAGCCTTATGTATCATTAGATGGAAAAGGGTATTTGTGTGCTTACAGTTTTAGTTAATGAGATTACCTTTGCTTTAGGCATTCATATTCCTTGATCACAGCTTAGTTTATTATATACATTGTTTTACAAAATTAATGGAAATATTTCATTTTGTTGGAAAGTTTGTACTTTTAATATTTTATATTTCATAGTAATGGAAATAATCATATTTCACTCTTCCAAATTAGGTAAGGAATGTATGTGACTATGTGTTGGTTAATCATTTGCAATTCATGCATCGGCAGTTTGTTAATATGTTTTGTTATTAACAGAAATTGAAATAGAAATGTATAAACAGAATAAGTCTATAATTTTGGCATTCATGATAGTTTGCTTTCCATAGATGCTCATCTAAATTTACATCTGAAATGATTAAGGTGAGGTTTAATCAGTCCTCCGTAGTAATGTTTGTATTGAAAATCATTTAAACATATCTACCTTCTCTTTGTTACAAAGAAATCAGTAGTAAAAGTTTCTGAAACATTTTACTTCATTTTCCAACTATGTAGAAAACTGATAAGCTCTCTCGCCTGGAGATGGCCATCAACCCATTGCTAGGTGATGATGATCAACTTGCCTTCTCTTTTATCCTGGATAACATTCTAACAGCCCTCAAGCTTGTACCAGAGGTAAGAAGCTCAAAGATCTCTCTCTTAGACCACTCTGAAAACCTAACTTCACGTTTAATATTGTATGTTCCTATCACAGTTTTAGATGTATTCTTTTCAACACAAAAACTTAACCTCAGAATTTAGTGGACATTGAATTCCTTTCCCGAGTTCTATGAATTTGAAAACAAATCATGACAGAAGATGGTAAAATTTGTTATTAATGTAGTACATGACTTTAAAATTGATAAAATCTTTTTTTGACTTTAAAGGTAGATTTATCCATAATTCAACTATAGAAGAAACTGTGAAAAATTGTGTAATAGCACTAGCCATAGTGTTGTTAGCTCATCCGGCCCGAATGGGCCAGATGAGCTTATGCCGTGGCGAGGCGTCCGTCGTCCGTCCGTCCGTCCGTCCGTCCGTCCGTCCTTCGTCTGTCGTCCGTCCCCAATTTCAAAATGCTTCTTCTTCACCATTTCTTACCCGATTTTAATTCCGTTTGCTTTATATGATAGCACTAGGTGGGGGATTCGAAACTTCTACACAGAATTTTGAAACTCATTAAATATGCTAATTTATGCGCATTTCTCAAAAATCACAAAAATTGCTTCTCCTTCCTCATTTATTGACCGATTTCGATTTTTTTTGTTCCATCTGAAAGACTTTCATGAGGTTCATTGAACTTCTACACAGAATTTTGAAATTTTGTCTACAAAATTAATTATGCTAATTTATGCGATATTTATTCAAAAATCACAAAAATTGCTTCTTCTTCCTCATTTATTGACCGATTTCGATTTTTTTTTTCCATCTGAAAGACTTTCATGAGGTTCATTGAACTTCTACTCGGAAATTTGAAATTTTGTCTAGAAAATTATTTATGCTAATTTATGCGAAATTTATTAAAAAGATCACAAAAATGGCTTCTTCTTCCTCATTTATTGACCGATTTCGATTTTTTTTTTTGTTCCATTTGAAAGACTTTCATGAGGTTTATTAAACTTCTACTCGGAATTTTAAAATTTTGTCTAGAAAATAGTCACTGTCTCCTTCCAAAACCACATTTAGCCAGATCTGCAATAGGCACTTCATTATCTGTACATGCATGTAACCAATACATGTACATTTCATCGATTCATTACAATGTCTACTGTGTTCAAAGTACAAATTGCATCAATTTCTTTGCTGCATGCCGGATGAGCGCCACATCATTGATGTGCTAGTTTTACTAACATAGTTTACAGTTATTGCCTTGTCTTCTTTCTAAAATGATATGTGCCCTGATTAATGTGAAAGGCTAACCTCAGCATCTAATGTTATTCATGTTGTTTTGTTTCAGTCCTGGCCATTCCATAATCCTGTGAATCCTAAGAAGGTTAGAGATTACTACAAGATCATCAAACATCCTATGGACCTTGAGACCATCAGGAAGAACATTGCTAAGCACTTCTACCACTCATCAGAAGAGTTCCTCAAGCATGTGGAGCGTATCCGGGACAACTGCATCCAGTACAATGGTTAGTTGCCTTCACTGTACCTCAGTGTTACAGCTTTAGTTAATGTCATTATCAGCAACATCATTATAGTCATCATCATCATGGTTGCATTCAGCATTAACCCTTAAAGGGCCAGGTGGTGTGGAATCCAACCCCCTGGATGTTCGAAGATATTTTATGTTGCGCTGCGAGCTTACATGACTTATTGCCTACAGTCTTACGCACCTTTTGATACAAAATTTATGAAATTTCGACCAACGGGTAATGCGCAGCGTCAAAAATTGCCAAAATGATCATTTCTCCATGTGTATTGTACACAATGCAGAATTTTTAATTCGCGAGTACAAATAATCAGCGATAATTCAAAAATTGTTTGAGATATAGATATGAAACTCTACAGGGTTATTCTTAATAAGATACTCTGTGCGCCAAGTTGCAGAAATTTTCATCACTCCGTGGCTGAGATTCCCCACCCCCTCCCCCGGCTGAGAGAGGGCCAAAATAACCAGGTCTCTTTAGGGTTTTTTTTTTCCCCCCTCTTCCCCTTTTTCTATTTGAGCTTCCCTTTCTCCATCTCAAGTCTTGTTTACAAAGTTCAGTTTATCCTTTGAGTAAAGAAAGTAAATTTTGATATGGCAGATGAGATTTGTTCTGTTCACTATATCTTTCTTAGATGCAATTTATAAGAAAACTGCCCTCTTTTCCCTTCTCAAAATGAATGAGTGTGAATGAGTTCTTATTCTTATAAAAGCTAAATTTTTTTATATCTTAACAAACTAAAAATTGTGTGCCCAAACTATGATAAAAATGCAATGTTGAGTTTATCTATGATTATTATTATAATGAGTTTTAATATTTACAAATTTATAGTTTGTATTTTTTGCTTATTTTGTAATATTCTAATCTAATAATGGAAAATATAGGGTACAAATTTCAGTTGTAAGAAATTTTGAAGATTACAAAGTACAAGAGCCCAATTAAGCTTGATATTTTGTGTTATTTGACATCTATTTTACAAATCCTTTATTTCTTTCAGGCAAAGAGAGTCAGTTGACGGCTGTATCTGAGAAGGTCCTGGAGACATGCAAGAGTAAGCTCCTGGAGAACGAGGAGCACATCTCACAGCTAGAGAGAGACATAGCACTGGCCCAGGAAGCTGTACTCAAAGGAGCTGAGACGGAGAGCCTCAACGCAGCTCCACATACACCGATGAGTGGCCTCAATGATGATAGTATGCTAGGTGAGTTTTGAGTATGCTGCTTCCTACCTCTTCTACCCCTACCCATTCTATTGTTGCTTGCTAGATCCCCTTGCTAACCCAACTTCCCTTACTATCATACTCATCACCTCTATATGCTACCAGTACCCCACCCTTATTCTTCCTCTCACTAAACTGTACCCATGTTATTGTTATCCTTCTTTTGCATGCTACTGTTATACTTTTCTAATAATCGTTCACCATGAATCAAGTGTTTCTAATTTTGTTTTGCAGGATTTGAGGAGGACAGTTTGGCTAGCGGTGACAGAGAAGGGCTGGGAGAGATGGAAGGAGAATACATTGATATTGAAGGAGAAGATGTAAGTATCAGATGCAAAGTATAAATATCGTAATTGAGATGTTTTGCTGTATCAAAGTGTTGATAGATATTAATCCAATGGATGGTATCCTGTTTTGAATTTCAAAAAGTGTCCATAATGTTCCTTCATTTACTTGGGGGTTTTTTTCCACTCTTTATTCTGAAAAATTAATTTGTGTTCCAGCTTGCAATCCATGGCTATCCATTTCTCTAGCATTGTTTAAATGTATTTAGAGAATTAGATATAGACCTGCATATCATTACAACATTTCATGTCACATCTTAGTAGCATAATTTGTAAACAATCTATGGGCAAGTGGAACTATGAATTGTGAGTTCAAAAGCAGTTTTTTGTAACATACCACATGAAAAGCTTTGTTGAAGTAGACTTTGTCAGTTTATATGGTCTGTTGCATCATAAGAAGAGAATGGCTGAGTATTTATGATCAAATTTATTCACAACTAACATTAAAAAACATGCTTTTATGAAAGTGGGATAAAAACAGTATTTAAAAACAGTGTTCGGTTCATCAGAAATGATATTTAATTATGGGAGGGGAGTGTTTGAACAAGAGCTAGTGGTTTCCATAAGCGAGGAATAAACTTTGAATGTGATTTTGACTGGATGATACTCTTGCAGAGTCGGACCATGGAAGGTTTCCACGACGAGAGCAGTGTCCTGGCCAACGATCTCCAGCTTTCTCCAGACAACAGCGAGGACGATGACGACTTTGAATCAGAGGACGATGAGAGCAAACAGGGCATGTCACGCAAGCTGAGTGATGAGGAGCATGATGAGGAAGATGAGGATAACGAGATGGGAGCATCAACGTCAATGTCGGCATCGATGATGATCGGGGGTATGTTTGGAGACGAGGCTCGTGCTGCAATGTTCCAGGATGATGATGATTCAAGAAGCTCCATATGGATGGAGGATGAATCGATGGATGTAGGAGATAGCAGGCTATCTCTCTCACAATCATTTGGACTAGGAAAGCACCATCAGATGGAAGACGAAGAGGAGGATGACGAAGAAGATAGAGAACAAAGCAGAGATGATGTCGAAGGAGATTTAGACGATGACGCTGATGATGATGACGACGATGACGGCATGGTGGATCTTGATGAAGAAACGTGAAAGATTTGTGGGAGAAATGTTGATCATATATCTATCAAGGGTTGCCTAGATAGGTAGTTAGTCAGTCTCTCCTTTGATGGTGTTTGATTTGGCAGTGTGCAGAAGGATTTTGCTCCAAATGGAAAGGAGATTCACTCATCAAATGTATCTGCTGCGGAAAAGATCATTCTCAAGATGAGGAGAGTAAATTACTGTCGTCAATGTGATCTTGTATTCAAATGTTGTTGAGGAAGTTTGCTGAATTGGAAAGGTATTATCAAAGAAATTTTCCCCACCCATATGTATCTCACACTGATCTGAAAATTAATTTGCTTGCTTGTTATTTATCTGCAGATCAAGCATAGATGTAGAAATATATACAATTGAAAAAATACAGATTTATTTGTAAATTAATCATCTCTTTGTAAACAACGAGTTATTTCATCTCAATCCACTTTAATATCATTTGTTTTTCAAGGACGTTACTGTGATATAATATTTATCGTCTGGTGCTAGGTAAGTGACAATAGAGTTCACTCTTGTGTATTTTTAAAAGGAGATAGAGAGAGGTTATCGGCCCCGTTGTATTCAAGCATGGCTCAACATTAACACTAGTTTTAGAATGGACCCCTAAATTTAAAATGCAAACAGCAGCCCTGTACACCCAGACCACAAAAATATCACTTTGTCTTTATTTTCCTTCTCAAATACTCAATAGTGGACTTTGAGTTTGTATTTTGTGATCCAATTTTTGTTTCTACAATTCTTCATGTCTATTACATATGTTACTATTGAGAACTCACCATATCTTGAAAATTCAATAATTGTCTGTAACAACTTCTTGTTTGCTGCCACCTTGTGTTCAAGTAATGTAAATCCTTGCTGCTAGTGTGATATTGCCATTGATCTCTATCAGTGGATAAAGCAATGCCCTCTACGTTTGATGCAACCGGTCGCCATGTTTAGGCTCGCAGAAAAACACTGCCGCTGTAGTACTGTTTCAATTTTATGCATTTTTAGAATCAAATAATTCAGCACTGTGAAGTCTTTTCCACGAATTAACTGCAAAATCAGGCAAAACAAGTGTATTCTATAAATTCTAAAGGAGATTTACTGTGACAATCAGTATAATGTACACAGGAATCGTACACAGCAGACAATGTCCCACATACTGTGTTTGAATGTAGCCATATCAACTGTTGGCATAGAGCCGTGCGTACGAGGCTATGTGCACGTGGTAGGGATCAATGGATATTGCACTAACCCATTTTGTGGATGGCAAATCCCCCAAAGTTAAAGCCAAGAAAATTGCCAAATGCAGTATTATTCAGCTTATTATAGATGAGTCATGTCTCAAAAAGTGTTGAACCTCTACTTTGAGTGATCCAGTCGACCTATGAAAAAAAAAGGAGTATTTTGTTCATGGAGATGTGGAGTATAAGCAGAATGTCATTAACTTTAATAGTATTCCATAAAAGTCAGCAACATATTTTTATTGCGTACGGTGATCATTCATGAGCAAGAGATACAGATGCTTTACATTTGCCCTCATTGTTGTGCATGTGAATCCAAAAACCTGATATAAACTGATTACATTTCTATTTGTGCAAAAATGATGGATTGGGCCTATGTTGATTTATAAATGAAACTTTGTAAATAGTGTAAATATCCTACCTATGTAAATAAGTGACTGTAGATCACAACCTGAAATGTGTTCAATATCCTGGCATGTTAGGATATGTACTCATGCCATTGTTGATATCTCTAGAAATGAAAATAATAAGATATGCAGAAAGAAAAAAGATTCTAATTCTCGGATACTTTGTTGACAAATGTCCTTACTGATGTAATTAATTGGATGAGAGTCAAGGAAGTAAGTCAAATTGTATGTGTGTAAAGCATGATAACACAATGCAAAGGGATGAATGTGCAAACTAGAATTGTGCGTACACAGGATAGATGTAAAGCAGAAAATTGGAGTAATATAAGTGATATGATGACAGTGATGATGCTGATGATGATGCTGAAGATGGGATGATGATGCTGAAGATAGTGATGATGATGATGATTATAATGCTAATGACCATGATGATGACGGTGATGATTATGATGGCGATGCTGATGATGCTGATGGTAATGATGACGATGATGTTAATAATTATGGTGGTGATGACAATGATTATTACGGTGATGATTATGAGGGTAAAGATGACTAATGATGGAGATTATGATGATGATGATGATGGTAACAATAATGATAATGGTGATGATGGTGGTGATGGTGGTGATAGTATGAGTTCTAAAAAAATTTGAAATAGTACTGGTTAAGGTAAAACTAAAGAAAAAGTGAGTTCTGGTCATGCGATTACATTGTTAAATGATATTTCTAGAAACAATTGGGAAAGGTTGATTACATAGTAAATAAAAAGTGGTGGATACTGTGATGTTCTGGAATCATCAAAATAATGGGGGCCATAGTAGGAGCGTTCACGTCGCGGTCCCTTTCAGGTTCTTCCAAGACCCTGCGAATCCTGCTACCACATCTCACACTGTTATCACCGTTTTCACTGATGACAACCCAGTTTATCTGGGTGTTACCCTTGATCGGCCTTTGACCTATAAAGCTCATGTCATCAAGTTGAGAGGGAAAGTCAGCACCAGGAATGCCCCACTCCACAAGCTGAGCACATCAAACTGGGGAGCAAATCCTACCACCATCAGGTCAACAGCTCTGGCTCTCTGTTTCTCTACTGCCGAGTATGCCTGCACAATGTGGGGACGTTCAGCCCATGCAAAGAAGATAGATCCTGTGCTGAACACAAGCTGTCGTTGCATCACCGGTTGCATGAAACCCACCAAGATAGACCACCTCTATCTTCTCTCTGGTATCGCTCCCCCTGAGATAAGACAGACAGTATCCAGCCGAAAGGAACGTCTCAGGCAATCAGAGGATGAAAGACACCCCCTCTATGGTCACCCTTTGGTACCTCAACGCTTGAAATCGGGGAAAAGTTTCCTTGCTTCTGTCTCCCCTTTAGAGGGCAGGACAACATCTACACGCCTTAAACTATGGGAAGAAAGACTGGAGAAACTTCAAGAGGATACACACATGGCTATTGATCCATCTGAGTCACTCCCTGCAGGTTCTAAAGAATCATGGATCACATGGCGTAGCCTTAACAGACTGCGAACAGGCATGGGGAGGTGCAAGGCAAACATGCTCAAGTGGGGATATACCGACACTGCGGCAGACTGTGAGTGTGGGCAGGGCCTCCAGACTATGCTCCATCTCCTGAGCTGTGACCGGTTGCATGACACTTGCACCGAGAGGGGCCTGGCAGTGGCTAATGACGTGGCTCTTACATGTGCTAGACATTGGGAAACGGTAGTGTGATGACCCGAAATGATGATGATCAAAATGATTTTTTTATAATTGATTCAATCTTACTGAAAATCACATGCAATGCATTAAAATTAGTATATATGACCACGGGAATGTTTGGTCCAAACTTTTCATCTATGATTGTATTATACTTTGAAACACATTGAATTGTCAAATTTCCTTTACATGTTATATTCCTTTGTATATTATTATTTCATAAATCTTAGGTTTGCTATATTAAAATATCATTCAATGTATTTTTTAAATTGTACCATACATTAGATTAGTTTATGACATGAAGTATACGATGCATATCTACATATTTCTAGTGTTACTTTTTAACATTTATTTTTTTTTTGCAAGGTACATTGTATTTTTATCAGTAGTATGTACATAATCGTTGTCAAGAGCCCACTTTCCCTCTTTCTATCTGCCCCTTTCACTCTCTCTTTCTCTCTCTCTTTCTTTCTCTCTCTCTCTATCCCCCTTCTGTTTTCCCATCTCTCTGAATCTTTTCATCTCTCTCTCTCCCTCTATCTTTTCTCCCCACTTCCTTTCCATCTTTCTCTTACTTTCTACATCTTTTGCCTCCCTCTCTCTCTCTCTCTCCATCTAAATCTCTTTCCTTTCTTTCTTTCTTTCTTTTTCACCTATTTCTTGGCATGATTATGATTACATGACTTTTAACTCAAATTTTTAAATTGCAATATTGTATAAGATTAATGGTATACAGTATACATGTTCATGCTCTTCATAAGTATGTAGATTGTATTGTGATATCTTTTGAAATGTATACTTGTGTTTTCCATCAATGTTTTATTCACGTGCAATTCAGTTACTTGTAACTGCGATACATGGAAATGATTCAATAAATACCATTTATCTATCTTTCTATCTATCTAAAAATTTTCGTCATATGTCCAATATAAGGACATTTGAAGAGCAATTCTTTTCAGGGGACATTCCTAAAATGATATTATTCAAAAGTAACCTAAAAAGAATGAGAAAGCTCACAAATTACTTTTCATCTTTACCATAACTCATTATCTCTAAATATACCAGTAAAAAGTGATATAAGATGTTCATATTATTACCATTATTATTATTATTATTATTATTATTATTATTTATTATTATTATTATTATTATTATTATTATTATTATTATTATTATTATTATTATTATTATTATTATTACTATTACTATTACTATTATTATTATTATTATTATTATTATTATTATTTTTATTATTATTATTATTATTATTATTATTATTATTATTATTATTATTATTATTATTATTATTATTATTATTATTATTATTATTATTATTATTATTATTATTATTATTATTATTATTATTATTATTATTATTATTATTATTATTATTATTATATTATTATTATTATTATTATTATTATTATTATTATTATTATTATTATTATTATTATTATTATTATTATTATTATTACTTACTAATAATATTAGAAGGACGTAAGAAATAAATCCAACAGTCCGAGGACCACCTGGAAACTGGATCAGTGACATATTTTTATTTTCCAGCTTTGTATTCCCCGCGCCAACCTGAGGCCATCTCAAGAAGGTTAACCATATCTTGGGATGGAGAAAAAAAAAATCAATTTCTTGTTTTGTCTAAAGACACAAATAAAACAAATTTTGTGGCAATGGGGGTTGAGAGGGGAAATTCCCATTTTCTCTTTTTCACATTGACTATATTCCAAGCTCTGTATTTCATCTGCATGGCAATGTATTGTTTGTTCGTGCATTATTAATGTCGTTTGTAAGACATATATGTATCTTTCTAATCTTTAGCTCAGAGAAGAGATTTGTTATTTTGCATAAAACCTTGAATAACAAGTAAAGTACACAAAACATTCAAAAGGAGAAACTGTAATAGAAAAAAAAGACATCAAATAGGAAGATATATTATAGGTGTGTTATTCATTAAACCAATGCTATCAATATAGCCTTTATAAACGGAAAAGCGATGAAAAAAAGAACCAAAATGAAAAAAGCAGCAACAACACAGCATAAGCTTCATTCGTCGTCAAATAGAGCGACGAAATACTAATCTACAGTCAGTGGAATCAAAGACATTATCTTAAGAGATGTATAAATCCAATGTAAGTCCGACTTCACTAACGGGTTTTTAATCAAACTGTACATGCATGTCGTTTTTTTAATCGTTTGCTTTCTTTTTTAATGCCGATAAATATTTTTTTTAAAAGAATGAATAAATGCATTGTACAAATGGATGCAGCAAAGATTCAAATTCATCATTAAATACATTTTACAATTAAAACATAAAAAACATGATTCAAAGACCTATATGAAGGCAAGATGTTACAACTTACATGCATACACAAAAATGAAGGGCCAGACTTGAGGAATACTGATAAGAAGACAACTTTATTGGGGCAGTATAAGTGTTTGGTTTGTATTAATGTCATTAGCAGAATAAAAAATAGTAATCAAATTCGCGATGGTAAAGCATTATAGACATGATAGAAGGGTGATGTATATAGGTAAGGAAATGAAGAGAGGAAAATTCACTGCACACACACACACACACACACACACACACACACACACACACACACAGCCGCACACACACACAAAATGATTTGGAATGGATTCTGGTGCAAAGGAGATGGCTTTTTTTTTTAATTCGGCGATGGGGCATTTTATCTGGAACTTTTCAGGAATGTCTGCAGACAAATAAAAAGTATAGTGTCAGAATGATCATCCTGAACGCATAACTGACCCTATAGCGTTTATCCTTTTTACCAATTTGGAATTTATGAGAGCTCCCTGTAAAGTAATAAAGAATACTGCTTAAAAGAAGAGTACTGTGTACTTTTGAAGAAAAGGATAATTATTTGTACTTATGTTTATTCGGCTGTCACAAACTGTTGATTCAGCCGGTATACATTCACTATATATGAAATAGGATTTGGTGGTGCTCAAACATGATTTTTACTCTTATTCTTTTATATTTTGAGTAGCACTAAAGTCATCATCTAGATCTTCATCATTATCATCATCATCAATATCAGCATCATTATCATCAGCACCAGCATCATTACCATAATCATCATCATCCTCATCATCATCATCATCATCATCATCATCATCATTATGACCTGTAAAACGAAATTATTGTATTACTGGGATAAATTACATGGGATAATAAATCATAATTTTATCCCATGATTTGATAATTTTATTTAGCTTGACAGAGAGGAAGGAGGAGGGAGAGAGAGAGAGATAGATGCTAGCTTGTCTTTCAGCGTTTATATCCTTAAGTAACGTCTTGATTTTGTGTGCCAGATTCTAGCTTCATGTATAAAGATCAACAATAATTAACCTTATGTGGGTGAAACGAGCGATTTACGAGCAAAAATAAGTCGGTGACTTCAGGCAGAGTATACCACAAACAGATAGGCAGGGAGGAACAGAAGTAAGCAAATCCCTTGCGTTGCCCCTAGTCAAACAAATATTATTTTTGAAATGTAGCACTTTCATATCATGACAAGGTCCCGACATTTGCGATGATTTTGCCTTCCTCGGTTTTTTCTCATAACCACAAATCGTGAGATTTAGGTAGTTAAAAGGGAGGGAGAAAAACGAGGCTGATCCGCGTCTTGCGGAAGTGTAGGCAGCACGCTTTAGCGGAAAGGTCTAGTCTCTCTCCGCCTGAGGAGCCGGGAGCGAGAGCAGAGGACATTGCATTGATCGGAAATGCGGGTATTAGGCTGACAGTATACGCACCTGCTACCGATATGAGTGCAAATGTGTATAGGTCTATAGCTTCTACACCGGGGAGATAAGCTAGGAGGCGCCATCACGAACTACTCCCGTAGATGTAGAAGTAGTAGAGCAATGTGGTTTAAAGATGGAAGTAAATGTTTTTTTATTTAGGTCAAACGTTAAAATGATGTTGATGGAAAGGACTGTTCCATATAGGTCCATGTCTATAGATTCACATACTTCTAAGATGTATACGGACAATGAAACTAAAAATCTTCTAATAACATAGAAGCAATATAACTTACAGGCTAATACAGCATCATTTCACAAGTACATGATGATCTATTATTGATATGATGTATTTTCCATTCTATCATAGGCCTATGGACTAAAAGTTATAATACGGCTACTGGTTTTATTTTTAATCATATCGATGACAAAAACAATTACATTTATATTAAAAATAATTATGATGATGATACAAAATTATCATAGGTGAACTAATAATAATTAACTAGAAATACAAAAGAAGTCTCCTACAGTGATTCAACGTCAAAATTTCCAATCTCTATAATTTGTCTTTTTGTTCAATACCTCGCTAGCCGTGTGCTTTTCATTCTATGTTTGATCTCTTTTTTTAGACTATAAACCATTTTTCCTCCCGACCTACTTTCTTTCTGCGATGTTCATCTCATTTTTTAGCTAATCAATTTTGTGCTTACCGTTTTAAGATCGTACACCTCCGAATGCTTATTTCTTTCTCCTCTACTATTTTCTCCAAACCTCTCTGCCTCTACTTTTCTCACTTTCCCTCTTTCTTTCTCTATAGCTCCCTCTCTCTTTCTCTCTCGCTCTCCCTTCCCCTCTTTTTTGATTTTGTCTCTTTCTCTGCATCTCTCTCTCTCTTTCTCTCTCTCTCTCTCTCTTTCTCTCAGGTCATTTATGTTTGCTTAAGTACTTCTTCTGATCTTTTTTTCAATCTAGCATGCTTGCTCAAATTTCTTTCTGTGTTCACGGAAATATATCAAAGCATGTCGTCTTACGTGCGCGCAGTCGAATGAAATCAAGCGGACCACTGCGCGCGATTTTTCAGCTTACCCCTAGGTCCCTTTTTTTCCCCGCGCTTTGGAAATCACCCCCCCCCCCCCCCCTGACATATTCTCAATCTCTCTCGGCTTCTCGCATTAGTAACACACAGCGCTCATTGCCTCCTCTGCTTGGGGAGTTCTTCAATTCCCAACTCTATCCTTTTCGCTTGCCTACTCCTTAATGACTAAAGAATCGGCTCTCTGCATCTCTTTTTTTTTTCTCCTCCCTTCCCGTTGGTTACGACACGACAAGCAGACGTTGAAACTATCTGCGCTCCATCCCGATTCCCCATTCGACACACTTGGTAGAATCCATTGCCTGAGGAAAGAAAATTCTTGTTATTGAGCCGTGGTAATTTGAATTCAGTTCCTCGCAGTTGTGTTAACTTTTTCCCCCATTTGGATGCCGAGGAGGATCATAGATGCATCTGCATAAGAATAAGCACCGTCCCGTATCATACCCATTCTCATTACCTCCGCTCCCAGCGTCTTATTCCGATGCTTTTTTTTTTGTCTTTGGGTCCTTTTGCAAATCATCTTACCGCACGGCATTTTTCGCCGAGATGATATGATTTTAGATTTGAGGACGTGAACTCAAAGGATTGATATATTCTATTTTACTTCCCTGAAGGGTTTGAAATCCGTTTCAAATTCGATTCTTTATCCTCCAAACTTGAGATGAATAATCGGCTTAAAAGCGAACAACAACTTCTTTGAAATAAAAATAACATCATAGAGAAAAGGTTTATGATTATAACCGCACGGGACACACCGACCTATACCACCACACTCCTCTGTTTTGTTCTTTGAGAAAATCAAGAAGAAAATTGGCTGAGATGAAGAGATTCATGACGTCATGAAATTGCTTTTCAAATCTATTCTGGTCAGTTCTGTAAATCGAAAACTGAAATAAATGTCTTACGTTCTATGTGTTCCATGTTCGGAATATCAAACTTTACAAATTTCGCGTTGCGAATGATTATTCTTGAAAATATAAGTAACAAATATTCATAGTAAATAGTACAATGTTAAAAATGCGTTTGATGCTATGGTTGCAGAGATTCCCCAATAAAAACTGCCAGTCAAGTATCTAAATTATATCCTTTTTGCAGTATGCAGCAGACTATTGTTATGCTTCCAACATAATCAGGCAGTAAAAAAAAAATATGCATGTGGTTATTTGGGAAGGAAAAAATATAGTTATACGTCTTTTTTTAACTGCCGATTTCATCATTGAGTAGAATATTGCACTCAAAATGCATAAGGGAGTTTTCTAATATATTGTCAAGTTTGTTGTTGTGTAATCGGATTTGTAAACATTCTTTTGCAAAAACATGTTGAAGTAATGCATCGTTTGTATAAAACTGTAATTTTTTTTAACTCAAAAAGTTGGTAAGGAAGTGTACAAACTCTGCCTTGTGCGCTCTAACTGTTGATTGCCTTGATATCAGAAACACTTTTGATGGCTTTTCGCAATCTGCCGAATAAAACTTTGAATGAAAGTGTTTCGATCAAAGGTTTCGATTTTATTTCCATGATTAATAAAGCTATCGCTACATTGCATCTAATTATTAGTTGGGAAAGATATGTACATAATGTGTCAATGATTCCTCAGTTGGAAGAGTTTTGAAAATAAATTATGGA
Source organism: Heliocidaris tuberculata (assembly GCA_025618425.1). Classification (NCBI taxonomy): domain Eukaryota; kingdom Metazoa; phylum Echinodermata; class Echinoidea; order Camarodonta; family Echinometridae; genus Heliocidaris; species Heliocidaris tuberculata. Next base: position 3,687,607 of record CM046846.1, on the reverse strand, counting down.
CAAAACGAATGGTTTGAGTGAGAAAATGAGTATGAATATAATAATGTTCAGATCAAACCAATAATCGGCTTAATCGATCTCATTCAAAATTTTATGGTATAAAAATCTATGAAATGATCCAAAATCGGGATAACCATTTGTGTCCAGCCAAACAGAACCGCTTACAACTTAAAATAAATTGGTATATTATTTTGTGCTTGTCCAACTATTCATTGTTTCTCAATTTTTCAACCAGAATAGAGCATAATATCATTGTAATCCCCAAAACTATTTCATCCATTAGATTCAATGAGGAAGCTGTAACCATGGCAACGGAAGGTAGTTACAGTGAATAAAAAGATTAACACTAATTAAATAATATTATGCGATTTCTCGAAAATTCTTGAGTAATAATTATTAAGCGAACTCTTAATTTATATTATGCTTATATCTATCTTTTTGTAAAACCCTTTAAAAAAATCTAACGACCGTCTTGTAAGAAGTTTAACCACCTTTTCCCAATACTGCATGTGCATTACGTCCACAATTTTATTCTTATTATTTATGGCATAGGCCAGCTGACGAATACTTTACTTTAACCGTTAGAGTGTGCCAACTGATAATATTTTCTTTATCATTAACAAGAGTTGGATTGATTCGGAAAATCGTAAACATGTCTAAAGATTAATGGTATGTTAATGAATATAGATTGGATGGGAACATATTACTCTTAATGTGATGAATTAAATGATGATAATTATCATTAGTATATAAATATTTATAATAATGATGATGAATGATAATAATACAAATTATGTCAATGAATAAAGATTGCATGGGGACATAACTCTTAATTATGTTAATGATGTTATTGAAAATGAATTTGTAAATAATGATAAGAAAAAGAAGAAGAAGGAAAAGAATAATGATACAGAATGATAACAACATTCATAAGAACTCTCATAATTATGCTGTACATGTATATTATTATGTATCTATCTGTATTTGTGTTGATTATTACCTGTATGTATATTTTCAGTTGTAAATGCATGTAAACAAGACGAATTTCCTTATATGGACAATAAAGCAATATATATGATTTCAATAGAATAGTATAATAATATAATTACTAATGACAATTATATGCAATCCCATGATTATGGTTTTACAAAGTTCGTTGTTAGCTTATTTACTTCCGCAGAGAACAGTGAGATATTGGGTGAAATTTGGTATAATAATGTAGGAATAATATATTGGCTTTGCGTTTTTTGCTTTCTGTAATGGGATGGTAGTTATGATCTAATGATTGTTTGACGAGAGTTAGAACCTCCGATTATGGTTAGAAAACGATTAGGATGGGCCGTAGACAGGAGGATTAGTAATGATGAACTGCGAGGCTTTTCAAGTCATTACTGAAAGTTGTCATCCATCGACAAGAAAATGAAAAACCGCCATGGGCATTTTTGGCGCTTTTGTCGAAAAATACGATGCGAAATACATCAAAAGCGAAAGGACGCGGGTACCTCGGTGTCGGATACGCAGTGTGCAGTGACGCCGACTGCACCGGCTATACATCATCTTAGCTCCCCGTTGGCCTCTCGCGTACGTGACTGCGCGCTCTTTTTGCCGCCAAAAAAAATTGTTCATCGCTATAGAGATTATCGTCTGCCATGGTTGTGTGAGATGAGAGTACAGATGCCAGGCAGACAGCACTCTTTCGCATCATCTTGGCATATAGGTATGACAAGCACGTAGACGATTCAATGTTCCCATCTTCACCAATAAATAAAACAAGAGCATTTGTGTGAAATTTGAAAGAGTGAATTGCGCCTGTGTTTCCCCCTTGATGTCTTAATTAACTATCGGTGATACCAACCTAATGCTGGCGAAAATTAGCCTATTATTCACGGCTAGTTTACGAGACTGCATCCCGAGTGCTTCTATTCTCGATAACTTGGATAAATTTTTGATGGCACAGCTAAATCGCTGTTTGCAAGCAACGCTGAATGATACAATTTTTGCAGCCTTTATAATGAATCAATATCAAAGGCCATGGCTGGGCTGATCTCCATCAATTATTGATAGAACAAAATAGAATTACATTGCTCAGTGGAGGAGGGTGGTTGTCGCAGAGCTGCAGAGCCCATCTTGATATTTCTAATGGCCCTTTCTAAGACGTGTATATAGGCCTACGTTAAAATAAAACAAAGTAAGGTCAAGAAGGTGGAATCTACATCACTGGACAGCTTCATAAGATTGTGGAAAAGCTATATGAAATTTGAAATTACAATCTAAATCATCCCTTACGACTGACTACTAATTTATTACAAACTGAGATTTAAAAAAAATAAAACTTTATGTTAACTTTTAGGAAAGAAACTACATGAGCTAATTTGATCTGGGTGTCGCTATAAAGGGTGACAGTTCTGAATCCCCATTCTCCCATACAAAGTTTTCTCTGTAAATTCGCTCTCGTGTTAGAAATTTATTATTGTTATTATTATTATTATTATTATTATTATTATTATTATTATTATTATTATTATTATTATTATTATTATTATTATTATTATTATTATTATTATTATTATTATTATTATTATTATTATTATTATTATTATTATTATTATTATTATTATTATTATTATTATTATTATTAATATCATTATTATTATTAATATCATTATTATTATTGTTATCATTATTATCATTATTATTATTAATAATATCATCATCTTCATCATCATCATCATTATTATTATTATTATTATTATTATTATTATTATTATTATTATTATTATTAATAATATCATTATTATTATTGTTATCATTATTATCATTATTATTATTAATAATATCATCATCTTCATCATCATCATCATTATTATTATTATTATTATTATTATTATTATTATTATTATTATTATTATTATTATTATTATTATTATTATAGTAGTAGTAGTATTAGTAGTGTTAGTAGTAATAGTAGTAGTAGTAGTAATAGTAGTATTAGTAGTAGTATCATTCTTATTATCATTCTTATTATCATTATTATTATTACTTTGTGGCCAAAATGAAAAATTTGAGTAGCTGTTTTGTTTCGTGTTGTTTTCTCACTCCCCCCCCCCCCCCCTCCCCCGCATTGTTCGAAAAATTTTGTCTTTCAAGTGGGGAAAATAATGGCCCGAAACCCTTCCCATCAAAAAAGTCCTATCACGCCCCTGAATGGCATCGTTACAATCCAATACATCTGTACTGAAATCGACCTTACTCACCTGCTCAGTATCTTATTTTAATGAACTCTTTTACTAGACTATTGTCTTCTCTGTGATATTGATATAGGAAACCTAATTATTGGCGTTGAACATCTGATTAGGTTGAAAATCATTGGATTAGTGATATCAAAAAATATGATTCCTGCACAAATTCATGACCTCAGTAGATTGACGGAGGTTGTTATTATAATTTGTACTATATCCAAATCATGACTCAGTCTTTGCCTCGCATTACATATACACGAGCTCAATGTCGAGTTTCTAAAAGGAAGGCAGGTGTTATAAAGCATAGTCATGGCTAGTTTATAATACACCACTTATATTGCTTGCCCTCCAGTCATTTTGGAAACAGAAGGAGAGTTTTGTCATAATTGCGGCAAAAAAGAAAAAAAAAAATCAGCAGAAATTTTGAAAAAGGAAACACCTTACATCCAAAATGAATGAAAGCGAAAATGCATAAGCAGTTGGGAGTGGGAGTATGTAATTTTGAGTTATCATGTCAATACATTCTAAATTATTATTACGATTTTCTTTTTTTTAATTTCAATAAAAATTAATCTTAACTATCTTTTCTATCAACGAGATAGTTTCTAATTCTCGTTTTGTTTTACTCATGCAATTTTAATGTTATCTTATGTTATTTTATGTTGATTTGCTTTTACTCTTAATGTTTATTTATATGTATGATTTGCATGTATTTCTTTTGATATTCTCTATGTGATATTCCTTATGTGTTATACTTTGTACAGTATGTCTTTTATGTATGCACGGAATTGCTGAAGAACAACCACTAGCTGAAGCAAGTGTTGCCATGTTGAAATAAAATAAAATGAAATGAAATGAAATGAAATAACCTTTATGCGTGGTGACTCTAAAATGTGCATTGAGTGGCAGCACCGCGATATCGCAAATCGTGTCAATTTTGGATTAAGAGGTTTAAGGTTATTTAGTAAAAAATTAATGTCATTTATAGTAAGTTGTCTTTCTCGATCCAGGTGTAGTAATGAATACCTGATAGGATTTGATCCTTCCACTACGTTGTACGCAGGGTTGATGATACAAGAGAGCTCTTAAGGTCAGTATTTACGAAGCGCGCATATAATACAGTACATTGTATGCGATGTGAAAAGGATCATTATTAGACATGTTAGAACAACGTTGAAAAGTTCATTTGCATAGTAACAGATGAATAACGAGGTTGTAATGCATTACTTGCCAATTTTGATTTGAAGTTTATTCTCCGAATTTTTGGAACGTATATATCACGTTTCTTCCTATAAGGGAGCTGGTTATTAGAATAACATATTTTGTATCAGATGGATTATCGATAAAGACCCTACACACTTTATATTGATTATGATGCAACAGAAGTAATATTACACCAAAATGAAAAGTAAACTATAATCATATTCAAAACTCTGGTTCTTGTCCTCCTGTAATTGAGTCGCACAACAACACAGTAACTGTTTGACGTTATAGCAATAGCCTCCTGAATGACCCGATAATCTTGCTAATTAAATGAGTAGTTTTAATTCGATAAATTGACTCGTTTATAAGCGATGGAAATATCTGATTGCTTGCCCTATGCCAAACAGATTACATACCATACATGTATAGACAGGATAGTATCAGAGTAGCATATTCCATTGGATGTTATCCATTTTTTTCTCTAGTAGAGAACTTGAAAGGACCTTATTGAAATGAACTATGAGGTTTAATCGATGCTGTTTTGATAATGTGATAACTTTAAACGAATCTTATGATTTTTACATGTGAATGTGAACTTTCTTACTAAAGTTATATGCCTTGTGTTCAGTGGACATGAATTCATGTTATGAAATGGGATAGCCTTAACTTAGTGTCATATTCTATTAAAGTTTGCTAGATAAAATGATATTTATTATTTTATATCTATTTTGTATACAAGTCATTTCTCTCCCCTCCCCCTCTCTCTCTTGCTCTCTCTCTCTCTTTCTCTCCCTCTGTCTCTTTCTGTCTCTCTCTCTCTGTCTCTGTCTCTCTCTCTCTCTCTCTCTCTCTCTCTCTCTCTCTCACACACACACACTTTCTTTCAATCTTTCATTCGATCTATTTCTCCCCAAAACATGCTTGTTATATATTTTTGATGGTCGTTCATCTTCATGTAATCATGGTAATAGAGATATATCTCATATCCAATCTAATTTTCCCAATTTTCGTCACATCCGATGAAGGCTTACAGAACACCGGAAATAAACATTTATCAAAATCTACTTCCAAATTACAGTATTCCATCATATTCATCTTCTGCATAAACGAATTCACAGAACAATAATTGTTTTTAAATCACATAACAAGTACATTGTTTCAATAATTTAAGAGCTTTATTTTCCTGATAATTGTACTTTTCACATGCTCTCTTCACTTTACATCGAGAGTAATAATTATTTACAAATTTCATTAGAAATACATTTTTTCGTTTTCTCTTGTTTCTGTTCGGTGTAATGATAAAACAGAAAACATCGTTTACATTATACGAATCTGTACATCGAAATTTTCATGAACATAGAGATCAAGGACAAATTTTTAATGACTCATATTGTGATTTAAGTAATGAAATAATGCATCATCTGTAATATAATTCTTGCTCGTGTAATATCAACCGCACTAGTATTAGATTTGTTTTCTCTAGTTACATAGTGCTTCGTCTCACGCATGTATGAGCTAGTCTGCGGACACTCTATTTTTACACTTCAACAAAAAATCCACAGTGCCTTGAGCCCAGCCTAATATAGTCAATTACTGGATGCATTGTGCATGTAGGGAACTAGTCTAAAGCACAGATAGTTCAGACCCTAGTGACTATAAAGGGTTTATGTCTGCAAACTATATATGTGAGCATGGAGTGAAATTAGACTATAGTTGCAGGCATCATCATTGCCATTATCATCATGATTTTAAAACAACGGGTAACTAACATTAACACAAATCATAAATAAAGTTACATCGCGATGACAATGATTTCGGTGACAGTAATAGAATGGATAACAAATATTACTGTTAAATGTTATAACAGAAGTCACAACCATATTACACTATGTCCATTCCAATTATGGTGACAAAGCATATTGCAAATTGTTGACAAGCACAGACATGTTGTCTCTTTAAAATATTTGATTCAGCTGTGTACATGCTACATGCATTTTGAATGCTTCAGAATTATTAAGATTCACATTTACTGTATATATTAAGAGAAACACAATTAGGACAGAGTGATATTATAACATTATTCTGAAACATATAAGCACCAGATAGATTCGATCAAATGACCTTCTATAGGTCACACACCTCTGAGGACATTCATCCCTAAAATTATTCCAGGGCAGAGGAGTTCATGTCATCATGCAATCGACTATATTATGAACCCAAAATATCAGCTTTATAAACAGAGGGGTAACTAGAAAGGGATGATTAATATGGGTAATGACCCAACCCCCTAAAAAACACTGTCGCAATTTTAAATTTTCGAATTTTCTAAGACCTTTTTCATTTTTTGTTGGAAATTTTCGCCTTACTTGTTCTCACATTTGATCCGAGCCTCCCCCCCCCCCCCCTATTAGAATGGTCTAGCGGCTCCACTGTTTTAATCATTAGACCCAAATCATCCTACAAGCACTAAGATAAAAAGAGATTAATCCTGGAAATTGATGCTATTTAGGAAAAAAAATCAAATTAATCTGCGAACTCCAAGTCCACGAATTTGATGAGTAGCGAGCGAGTCATGACTATACACCCCGGAATACAATGTCTGACAGAGACCATGGACCTATCTCATACTGGGAGACCTTAAACCAATTATCAAAAATGACATATATCTGTTCTATACCAGATAATTACCCTATACGTGTGTTGGCAAGTCAATGAATTCCGAACGACTCATCAGAGTACAGCAGATTAGATCGCCGTAAGGAACAAATTCTACCGAAAAGCCTTCTGTCACAGTGTACAGTGGATAGCTAATTATAGTTGCTTGCTAATTAGCATTGTTGAGAATTCCTGACTCTGAAAAAAAAAAGATGAAAGGGAATACAGAGAAAAGGGAGATGTATTGGAGCAGGGGAGGTAACAAAACCAGAGAAATTGACGTTCCATGCATGGGCGCCTTCATTTTTCACGCCCGTGTGACCGGCGCGAAAAGCTACTTCGCACCGCCATAATATCTCATCAAAATGAGCTCGGCCATACGACCAGCGGGTTTCAGTCGGCGTGCGTTGCTGCATGGGTATCGACGGGGCAGCCAGGCGTGGGTGACTGGCAGTAAATTAGCCGATCACATCGAGCATCATCATCCATGCTGCTCATATCACACATGACTCCTGGAATTACCTTCTATCCAATGCAGTTAAACACACAAACTCATTTTCCTCTCTTTTCCCCTTCTTCCAGCGAAAATTATGACCGACATTTTCTTCCTTTCATTTCTCCCGTTTTTACTCATTTTCATCTCGCCAAAGTAAATTAGCGGAAAGGCAATTATAAAGTATTGGTCATTTTGATGCTATGTATATAGGATGTTTCACGTCATCCTCTCGCTCTCTCTCTCTCTCTCTCTCTCTCTCTCTCTCTCTTCTTTCTCTTTCTCTCTCTCTCTCTTCCTCTCTTTCTCTATCCGTCTGATCTTTCACCTATATTGTTTGGTAAGGGAATTTATACCTATATTCATAATTTATATACAGGAATTTATTTTCTATGGTACTATATTTTGTGGACATTTATTTTCTACCGCATAATCTTGCAAATTTTATTTAAGTATGCAATTACCCAAGATAATTGTCTACTTCCCTAGTTGTCTGTTTGTATTTTTAAAATTATCTATCATACGTTTGGATAGGGGATAATAATGATACAACGCACTTATATTGCGCCATCTATCTAGTTTAACTATTCGAAGGAGCATGATAAAAATTAGAGAAGCAAGAAGGTTGAAATAGAATGGACTGAAGAATACTCCAAATCTGTGTTGAATTTACACTTCACTGTATGCTTTAGAAAAAAAAAAGACTGTCTTCAACTTTAACTGTAAAGAATCCAAAGTGTCTATGGAACGGATATCAAGAGGTAACTGGTTCCATAAACACGCGCCGCAGCTTAGGAATGCACGGTCACCGAGAGATAGTTTTGTTCTTTGTGCCACAAGAAGATTTTTGCCAGAAGTGTTATATTATTAGTCACCCTAATTGGGGAGTAAATATCATAAAAAATGACCAACCCGTATTTTCATTCTTAATCATATCCTTTACATTTGCGCTCCTACAACCAGTCTAAGCATGGGTCGCGGAACAAGGAGTTGTTTACCTGTGTAGCAAAATCTAAAGACGAAATGAAACCTTCAAGATCTTGTCCCTTTCCCACCCTCCCGTCCTAACCCCCACCTGTCACTTTGTCATTCTTGTTCCGTCTTTTGTAAAGTTTACTTCTTTAAAACTTTACTATTTTCCTATTACTATTTCCAGCTTTTTGTGTTTACAATATTTCTCAGTGCTTTCTCTTCTATAGCAAGTGTGTTATGTCTATAATTTGTTTGCTTTCCAAGGCCATGTATCTGTCTTCTTCTTTTTTCCTTTTATTGGGCATTTTATGCATGATTGCCCAGTCTAGTTCTTTTTATGTACTGTATTCATGCTTCATCTTTTTGCCAGGGACCAGCGCTTCTACAAGCTTTGCTTCTAAGCTGGTCTCTGTTTTCATTCTCATTTTCATAAAATTAATCTTAAGTAGTCTTCATTGATGTTACTTTTTTTTTTCTCTCACAACTCAAACTTTAATGCACTTTGTTTTGCTTGTAATGATCGAAAAATGTTTATGCACTAAGTTGTGTTGTCAATTATTTTGAATATTGTCAGATTCATAATACTTATTGTTATATACTTTGAAAAAATGAAAATGTAATGAAATAAAATCTAAAATCTGGAAATCTGGAATGTGGGAGGGGGTGGGGCTGGGGGCTGCAGCCCCCCCCCCCCCACTTTTTTGAGTAGACACGTGTCATAAAACCTCTAAAAAAAGGTTCGAAAATTGTCATTAATCAGTGAAATCAAATCATCCCCCCCCCCTTTCAAAAACGGTCCGTGGCCCCTGCTAAGTAAGAACTGATTGTTTGTAATAATTATTTCAAGCAAGTTGAGGAACAGTTCCAGCAGACCTTTGCACTAAACCTTCTTATGGCTTCACTTGGTAAAGAGCAAGAAAATTGTTCGATAATTATAACAATCAGGAATTCTCATCTCTTTCTCTAGTTCTTGTTATTTTGCAGATTTTTTGCCAATTTTAAAAGCAGATGTAAACAACCATTAAGAAAAATGAATATATTTATCAAAGTAGCTAGATGCAACTTCATTGTTATATCAATTCTTATATTCGTACTTCTACCAGTGGTTGCCCTAGCCGACCCTAGAACTTGACCGAAATCTGTCCGGTATAGCAAAAATTAAAATACATCCTAACTATTCAACTTTTAAGGGGAAAATGCAATATCACTTCTGGACACTTTAATCTAATCGAAATTATGGATGATCATGCATTAAAACTTAGAGGAAAAGCATCCATAATTTTTAAACACATTTTGAGACCTGGTTGACTCAAATCTAGAATAGGAAAATGTGAATAGAATACGAAATATATTATAATTATGTCTAAGAGTGGCATTGCTTTGTGTAGAACAATCGAATATTATCTGAATATTCCCTACATTTTAGTTTTTTTAATTCAAGTTTGAAATGTATGGGTTGAGAGTTGAGTGCTCAGGACATCGCCCTTAAGACGAGCAGACGACTCAGAGAGATAATAATCACGATTTTTATGAACATTTTTTGGACCGCCAATCTGGAGTACACGTGATCGTCAAATGCGTGTTCACGTCTGCTTTGTGTAGCGTGGCGTAAAAAAAGTGCACGCTTTGAACAATATTAAACTCACCACCAAACAAACAATGGTTAAAATCATTATCATACAGGATGCAGACAGGAGACAGTAGAACTTGTCTTTTAGCACCAGAAATCTAATCCATTAAAACACCGTGTCTACGTGACGAAGCTGGACTTTTTGTGTGTGTGCAGTCGCTATACCCAACGTACTACCAAAATTGAAGTCATTTTTGTTCTTATGCGGCGAAGTTTTCAGTACTTAGTCATTACTTTGTTGATTGTGTCTGATGAAAGGAAACAAACATAAACTCTGTTCAAGGAAAAGATAGGCTTAATGAATGCATATGTCAGATGGTAAGTCAACATCAGCTTATATTGTAATGTTTACAATATAAATAGATCCATGTTCTTTTCCCGATATATCTGATTGCTCTGTTCTAAATGATGATTTCGTATTTCATATCATTTCGACATTATCCACGGAGTAAAACCCTGAACATTTCAATGAAATCATGGATCTTATAGTCTCGAGCATTCAGTTCAACATATTTTCACTTTCCCTCTTCATGATTTTGAATCAAAAGAGCATTTAGCGGGACGCTCCTAACCTAAACAATGTTTAAGTCGGGCTGTCTGATGCATTATTTCATTACTTAGTATAGTACAGGTGTAACGGCACATGATAACAATACAGGGTTTGTCTACATTTCTATACACGACTATACAACATGTAAGGCAAAAAGTATAGCTCTCCCCGCTTCAGCTCTCACCGACTCGATAGAGAAACGATAATCGCTATCGATTGGCTCGCGTTTTGTTCGCGTCTTTTGATATATCCGTCTAACTCAAGTCGGTATATGAGAGAGAGGGGGAGGAAAACAATGGCTACCAGTGTTTACCCTCGAATTGGCAGCTAGAATGATTCACAAAAGTCATGTGGCAAATTGGAAAATATTGTTATCACAGTTCTCTTAGGAAGTCCTATATTTTCTTCCACTTTTCAGTTTACTTGGGAGAGTTTGGGAGAACTCTCACCTTGGTTGCGCCGAGTATTTCATTCTCTTTTGCTTCTGACGTTGGTTACAGAACCATACTCGCACCACGTTCTTTTTCAAGTCCAGTTTTTCTGCAATGGCGGCTATTTTCTCACTTGACGGTCTAGGTTGGACGGTGAAGTAAGCTTCAAGGGAACGTTTCTCTGGAGCGGCGATGCTCGTCCGCTTTCGTTTTTTGTCTCCGTTGTCAAGGATACCAGGTGAATTTCGATTTTCTCTTGCAGCCGCCTCAGCCTCGTCCAGCCATGCTGCTAGGATGGGTTTAAGAGCAATCATGTTGTTATGGCTAAGCGTAAGACTCTCAAACCTACAGATAGTACTCTGGCTGAGTGATCCTACACCAGGAAGCTTAAGGTTGGCTAGGGCTTTGCCGACGTCGGCTTGGGTGACGCCCAGCTTTATCCTGCGTTGTTTGAACCGCTCAGCAAATGCTTCCAGTTCTCGAGGATCAGTGTCGATGTCGTGCATGCCCATGCCGTGCGGCATCATCGTATTCACAGGGTTGAAATGACCACCGGTTCCCGGCAACGGCGTGAAGGACGACTGATGTGACGATACCGCCGCTGCCGCCGCTGCTGCTGCCGCTGCGCTCTGGACGTCGGACAATCCTGGACCTGGTCCACCACCGGGTAGACTAGCTGCTGCTGAGATGTCAAGGAACTCACCGTGGTCCATGGTATGGTGGTGTGGGAGACCACGGGATACTGGTGATGACGTCGGGGCGAAGTGTGCTGGATGCATACCACTGTTGACTGCGTGGTGGTGGGAATAGTTGGTGTCATTCTTGATAGTCATGTGTGGTTGACTGGTCTTGACCATTGACGACATGACATCGACAGCAGCTAGAGCTTCGGCACGGGCCAGGAACCCACTGTCGTCAAGTGGACCAAAAAGATTACTCTGAAACATCAACCAAAAAGAGAAAAGAAATTAAAAGAATCATACAAAAACTTTTTAAATAGTGTAAAGGATCGCACAGCGGCAACAGATCATTATGCTTTGTATTATAATTAGGTTTGGGAATGCAATAGTCTGGGTGTCGTTTCTTGAAAAAAAGAGATACAATTCTATATGCTGTAAGCGTGTTTATGATAAACATCATTAAGCGTTCAAGTTATAGATAAACAGACCTTACATATTAAAGTAAGGTTTCTCCAAATTCATATACGATTTGCGAAGTAAAAATGAAGAGATATGCATTGCCCTTGATGACGTTTTACTGAGTGTAAACAAAGGATTGTTCTGCAATCATTATAAGCGATAATGTTGAACTACCATCTCCCTTTTTTTTATAAATATTATAAAATATATATAAAAAAAAGTATAAACTTTCATTCAATAATACTATGCATATGATCGTGCTTGTAAAGTGTTATGTTTGACTTATTGTTAATAGTTCATTTTATTTTAGGAAATAATGTAGTGATTCTGCCATGTAAATACTTGTTTATGTTATCTTACCGTGATTATTGTGAAGATTTTATTTTGAAAATGGAAGAAATAAATTAATCTTATAACAAAAATATCATGGTATAATGACCTTGTAAGTTCTCCCGTCCATCATGCCTTTACTGATAGTGCTCAAGAAGAGACGACTTTCCGCCATCTTAAGTTAAATTTGTTTTTCAGATAAAAAAAAAACATCATTACACCGTGATTACAGATTCTTTATTCGATCATAAATCAGGAAAAAAATAGATGAATGTTGTTTTTTTTTTTCTTCAATATCCCACAGAAAAGGCACAGATTGCGGTGTTATGGTTATGAAAATATACAATATACATATTAAACGAACCAAGGTCTGCTTTCTTAATATAATCCATCTTATTTATCAGAATCGGATGTAATTTATGGCAATTAACTTTCAAACAATATGCACGTTATTCAATATCAATGTTCCCATTAGGTGATTAACGCAGAGCTAAATCTGATGACAATTTGAAATCCCGGGTGGGAAGAGGAGGCGCCATTTTGTAGATTCTGAAGTCAATAGTCTGAATAAATGATACTCGATAAACTGGTGTAGGGAGACACCGTGGCAGTTGAGTAACCCATTTGGAATTACCCAACGGAACGATAATAATATCTTAGCCAAACGATCAGAAATCAGATTGAATTTCAAATAAGAGAGACGCACATGCATGCCCCTCTCCCTCCTCCCCCTCAATAATCGTGGAGAGTAAGTAAGAAACATTGGTTTCACATTCTGAAGAGTTACTTGAGAGAACAAGAAACAGGGATACTGAATTTGAGAGAGGCCTGTTTGACGATGATGTAGATAGGGATTAATGAGATGGAGAAAGAGAGAAAACGGGAGGGGGTGGAGAAAATTAAAGAGGAGGACAAAATATACAAATGAATGCCCTAAAATGTGCATACAAAAAATAGATAAATTAAGATAGAGCGGTAAGAGAATGAATAGAGAAAAAGACTGGTTTCAGAATTTGGAGAAGTTGCATAAAAGAACAAGAAAGAGAGATAAAGAGAGAGAAGGAGAGGGGTTGATATAGAAGAGGGAACGTAAGATTAACAGAGATTTTTTTAAAGTGATGAAGAACACTGAACGGGAAGGACGTGAAAACACAAAGGAAGACACAAGGGTATGGAAATAAAAAGAGAGATAAAAAATAGAGAGGTGAGAAGATGAACGGAAGAGAGAGAGGGGGGAAGGAGGGAGGGAGAGAATGATAGATGCTATAGATAATAAATGCCAAGATGGATTACAAGAAGGAAGCTGTGAAGAGACTGAACTACACAAACGAGCTAGTTCTGGTAAGAAAAGAAGAAAATCCAGAGATCCAGAGAGTGAAAGAAAGATAGAGGGAGATGGGAGAGAGGTATAGCGCGAATGACTGGGATACGTACGGCAGTAGATAACCGGTCCTGAATTATTAACGGAATTCCTAATCAATCATTTATGTAGAGAAATCACAAACACGCCAAGCTGTAACGGGTCACAGGTTGGTCGAGAAGAGAGGAGCAGAAAACACACGAAGATGATAACAAGACCAGGAACGATGCAGGTTACCATGGCAACGCATCCCCGCATATTATGATAATCAATGAAACTCAGAGAAACTCGAGAAACTTTGACTCGTAAACGTCCATTGTCTTGGGGAACGTGACGTTTTTATGTCGATCAGTTTTTGAACTGTTCTGTTATACATTACATTCTCGGCAGTCCCCAGCGCATTAGATGATAGAATATTTGGAATTACTGTTAAACATATCCCCTAATGTAAGTTTATATAATTTTCTTATTCTACAAGTTAATTAAAACGTTTCAAAAGAATAGAACCCTAGAATGAAAAAGGCATATATTTTCGACCCTGTCATATGCATTTTGCAGGAAGTGTAAACTGGAAGGAGAAATATAAGCAAGCAATCCAGTATTTCAAGAGCCTAGCTGATATATAAGGGGATGTAAGGTGATGAAGGCAATCCTTACACTTCAATTAATTCGATGATGTGCAAAACAGAAAATGACAGTGTGAAATAAAAAATATGCGTGACCTCAACCAATGAGGTGGCAGCGAAATAAGCAGTAAAGAGGCTCAACCTGAGCGTAGCTCGAGCAGTGTGGAAATATCAACACCTTCCCCGCTCTTCACCCCCGAATTGCATTTTTCCCCTATGTTCTTCTTCCCACTACTAAAATATGCATATCACTTCTATTTGTGAAACACATCTCATCTGACAAAGACATATTTATTTTGCGAACTGATACAAAATGTATTTATCATTTCTATGTATGCTATCCGTATTCTCGTTAATGTGTATTTGCAACTTTTATCACTATATCTTTAAAAATGATTCATTCAGATTTGGGAGTTTCCAAGACCAAGAAGATTGTCGACGATTCTGTCAAAACAATCTTCAAAAAAGACTATTCCCTGTTTTACTAATTCATCATCTATAATAACAACGAAGTATTCTGATTCATACGAAGAGACATTAGTTAATGAATATTGGATTATACGTGTAACAATCATTATTAAATATCTTAATCTATATTAGATCACTAACAATATTTAAGCAAGTGTAATCTCAAAACATAATTATATAAAATATAATGCATGAAAGCAAAGGTTTACGCTTTTAATTTCATTAAAATGAATATAAAATACATAAACTTTGGAGAATCCTTACTTGCTCAATTTTATGATTTCGTATTTGTGTATTTACGGAGAGGACGTATCTATCATCTTTTTCTTATTTTCAAAATGATTGATAGAGACATATCATGCAAAGGATTGAAATGGTTATATGCCGAGCGGATACAGTCCTGTCACTCACAAGAAATATAACTGAGATAATGTACATTATTTATGATTTATAGGCAGCAATAAATCAGTTCAAAAGTATATGAAAATGTAACTTGCTTAAAAGCATTTTGGTGAATATCACCTTACTTTCAATGGTGTTTTTTAAAACATCACTTATAATTATAGTTAGTGTCCACGGATTCATTTAATATAACAAAAACTTGAGCAAAATCAAATATCATGTCAGATTGATTTGTATTTAACCCGGGCCTCTATTAAGATAAATTTTTTTTTAAATCACTATCACAGATTTAAAGAACAAATGGTTTCGTTGTCAAACTCAGTGGGTTGTCAGAAAATATGTTCTGATCTAAATAAAGTTTGAAGTTCAATTCACCACTTTTTAAACTCCTCTTCATTCACATCCAAAGACCTGATTATATTATATCCATTTAGTAAAGAATCTATGCTTTTTTTGTATACAAAGCAAAGTTTCCAACATGTTCAAGCTGCAAACACAGTCATTAAGACTATTTACCCATGAATATGTCATCCATATCAAATGTAAGATGTGAATAACATTTCAAATTCATGAGTTTTTCCCCCTAGCCGAAACCATTTTTTTATGCCGCAGCATTTATTACTGAAAACCTCACATGTAGGTTAACACGCTACCTATATATAATGACCGGGAAGTACTAAATCGATTAGTGTCACCTCAAATAAACTCACTTATTAACAATTGAAGCCCTCAGTCAAACATCCCCTATTTCCCGCTCTTTCGTGGCGCTTTAGCAAGACGAGTTGGCATCTAAATATCACCTCTGCTTACGGAGGGATACAAACCATGCATTAAATATGGCGGGGAAAAAAAGAAATATGTGTTCATGACTGAGTATGAAGACAAGAGGGAGAAGAACTAAGTGTGTGCATGTTTTAATTCGACCCTCATTCATATTTCAGAGAGTCAGGGTGTCACATATCCCATTGCCCAACTATGCTGGACCCAGACCATGGAAATTATCATCTATTATTCACTATGTCAACACAGCCTAGTCGTGCGGTGTATTAATATTGTATCTGGCCTAAGTTACCAACAACCTACTTTCGTCGCCGTACAACGGGACGCCCGTCAAAACGCATGTCAAATAATAATTTTTTCCAGCACAATTCAACAATTACTAGAGAATAACTGTCACAGGTGGAAATTGCACACGTTTTACTGGCAATTTTCACTCCTAATTTCTCAATGAAAATGTTTGAAGTATTTGGAATAGCCTGGCAAAGCGAGAGTATTTAGTTATGTCAGTGTATTTGATATTTGTGAATTGTGTACTTGGCACGAGTCAAGGATCAGTTTACTTTGGTAATATATAAGGCTTGCTTCCTGGCACTTGTCAGTCTAACAAAAAGACAGAATACACACTCAGTATTTCCAATTTCAAAATCATATGAACAATCGTTCACAGTCATTCAAGTTTTAAATTACAAGACAAAAGTATCCTGAACAGATGCATATTATGATGAAAATATAACACGAGTAAACACTCAAGAAGATGTTGACACAGTATACTAAATATACTAAATGATTTCATCTAAACTACTTTCTTATAAGGAGTTTTTAATCATGATTTTTTTTTTTTGTAAAAACAAATATTGAATTATTTTCTTGTGTATATTTTCAAGCCACAATGGACTAGTCGAAATTAATACACATTTAAATATGTAGTTCATGCTACATCCTATAGTCATATATCATACTTCTTCTTCTTCTCTTTCTCCTTCTTCTTATTATTCTTCTTCTTATCATCGTTATTAGTGTTATTATTACTATCATTATTATTTCATTTTCGCGTACGAGGTATTAGCATGATGCAAAGTACTAATACTATATTAGTTATCATTCGTAGTAATAGTATGTAATTCCAATCCTCCATCGTATCAGTGATTGCTTTCATGACAGAGATATAGGTTAAACCTTCATCGTAAAAAGTAGTATGATAGAAATGTTTATGGTTTTTATTACGGCATTTATGTAGCATTCCTTTAGAAATTTCTCAGATATACATTTGTTCTCACAGAAAAAAAAAATCATTTCAAAAAGACGTCATTACAATCATTACATTATAAAGGGAAAACAAAGCGTAAAGTTATGTTAAGTTCTATGCTTGGCAACTAGTAGCCCATCTCATCGTATTCTTCATATCAACCATTTGATTTTGAACAAATTATGTCTTAGCGTAAGACAACCGACATCCTTTTCTACAGTTATTTTTCACGTTCACATCACAATACGACATTTTTATTAATAAAAAGAACGATTCCATCTGACGTTCAAAAGATTGACGTTGCGACATTTTGAAGCAACTCAAGTGCAACTTTTCTTACAGGAAATGTTGTTCTTTCCTTCTGTATCATTAGCAGTCACTCAAATTAAGTACACAATTTGGTCAACACAAGCGATATTAAAGTATTAATGTCTAGAGAGGTAACTAAAAAAAAAAAAATCGCATTTCATTAATCTGATGTATACATTAAAAAAGGTACATTTTACACACCGACGGTATACCTAACCTATACATGTGTTCGCTTTCTCGTTTACGTTATCGATTTAATTAATTCTATCCAGTAGAGCGTTACTTTTCCCCTTTGCCGTGTACTTCAAAAGAGGGTTGATTAATCAAAATTTAATATCCATATATTATTCACTTATCATAATTGATGAAATTTGTCTGCTAAGTGCAATCTTCTTCACCGTATTATATCGTTCCTGATTCCATGTGTAGAGATTAATCCCAGTGATCATTTTATTTTCATTAAAGGAACATATGCTAAAAATTCAGAAAGACTGGATTAATATGTAATTTCGTTTTACATTACTATTTTAACTTTACAGATGGTTCGTTTACCCATGTATACAATGATAACAAAATTAGGGGGCCTTAAAAGTGCAGCATTTCAGATGTTTTTTGTTTAAATTGAGGTCATATTATGATGGACAGTCCGATAGTACTTATTCTGACTTTCATGAGATTTTCCACATTTTCTCAAAATAATTTTCCTTTTTTAATATATCATGTGCTGGAGTTGTTTTCAATCATTTCATTTTCCGTTTTACAGTTTTGAACATAACATCAATAAAAAGATGATAATATATTATGTAGGCCTATATCATGTTTTCAACAATTAATTTTCTTTAATCAACACAACTCAATCAAGGCAAATTGTCATTTTCATTCAATTCCCCAGTTTCAACCTGAAATATACATTTAAATACTGGTTTTGATAATTGAAAGAAAGCTTTATATTTTCATTGCTATGATTGCCAATTATGTTAATGAAAAACTCTTTTCGGGATATAGATTAGATGAACATCCAAATTAACTAGATAGTCTGTCTCGAAAAGCAGCTCATTAAAAATGCATCTGTGTCTGAAATCAGCGCAAGCACTGGTTTAATCTAATATTGAAAATAGTTAGAGCTCATCATTAGAATCATTTGAAACCTAGGATGAAAATTTCTTTCAACTCATTGGCTATGATAACAATAATTATACATTTTAAAGATTTGACACAGGATCTTTTTTTTTTCTTCTTCTTCTTCTTGTACGTTACTCGTTGTTGCTTCTAATTCATATGTAATATGACATAATATGTATTTATAGGTAAGTATTAATATAGAGACAGGTATTTAAATATACAATGTATTGGTAATTATATATATATATATATATATATATATATATAAATCATAAATTATCACACATACATTTTCCTTAAAAGCAATTATTGTAACGACGAACTGCCTACATGGTGCTAATAAGATATTGAGAACGGTTATGTTTTGATTATGTGGCAGAAAAAATGATAAAAGATAACATTTAATCTAACCACCAAGATTTGTATTACTTATATTATATTATATTATATATACTTATATTATATATATATATAATATTATATATTATATTACTTTTTAGGTGAGAGGAAAGGTGTACAATGTGCTAATGAAATATGTAATTAACATTTAAGTGTGGCTTACAAAACAAACAGTATCATGTCTACTAATTGCGATTATATACATCTTAATGTAGATGAAAATTATTATGAATACATTTTATAGAAAGAAGGGAGAAAGAGAAGGAAGAAAGAAAGATAAAGATGAGAAGGAAATGGATAAATTAATAGAGAAAGATGACTTACCGGTCCGTTCATACAATGTCGCCTAGTCATCTCAAGTCCCCGGTCATGATGGCGATGAAGCGGTGAGTACTTGGGTCCTCCCGGGCCGAGCGGGGGAGGATGCATGCTAACGTGCTCCTTCATATTCATCATTGGATAGCGCTCCGGGTTTCCCCCTCCCGAGTAGCGAAAAGGAGGTATCAACTCCAGCGTAGGTTCGGCTGATCACGATGCCTCTGCTCAAAGGTTTAGAAGGACTGAGGTTCGAAGCCCCTGGGTGGATAGTGGAGGAACAAAATCAGGATGGCGTCGCTTCTCTGCTTGGAGGTGCCAGTCGACAACGTTTTTGTCTTAATCAGCTGTACGCTGGTAACAACAGTTCTATAGATCGAGGATGGGAGAAAAGAACTGACCGTTGTAGGGATAGCACTTTAGCCAGTCCTTTTCTTTACGAAAGGTTTGGAATCGATTTTTCTGTTTCTTCTTTTACCATAAAGAAGATGTAACGGTGTGGTAGGGTCTGTGTGTCCAAACACCTTGTCCGCGGTACATGCAGGGCCAGGGCTGTCGGGGATGGCTTCGATTTTTGTGGTAAGGAGGACGATTATGACCCGGTGTCCTGTAGGGAAAAGGTGAACGTCCAGAGAAGAACGAAATATAAACAGCCGAGTTTTAATTCTGGAAACCAGAACTTGATTCGGAGTATAGCATCAGAGCAGAAATGTCGGCCATGGATGGCGAGAGCCTGACGGGAAAATGAGACGGGAAGCGAAGGACAGTGGATGTTATGCTTTCGGCTCAAACTCGATCACGGAGTGTAGGTCTACTTTGAAGTAAGCGACACGACATCGAGCTACCACACCAAACTCCTCATCCTCCTCCTGTTATTGTTTGAGTTTTGATGGCATTCAGTCATGTCAGGCTGACTATTTACCCTTCTTCTCGTTGGTTTAGTTGACAGCTTAGAAAGTGAATTGGGCTATCCTCTCCCCTCTCTCACTCTCTCACTCTCTCTCTTCCAACTTGTTGTCCGGAAACCATTACCGTATGTGTATCACCTGTCGTGCAAGGCCCTATTGAAAGTGATCGGTGGATATGCTGAGCCGCTATCCGGGCGTGCGATTGGCTAGTCGGCGTCATTCGGGTACGCCACTACGAACCGTGCTATAAAACTCGCTCTCCGCCATGTACACAGAGCGCTTCATTGCCCAATGAGCTTTCTCATACGACCTATCACGCATTACGCATGCGCTCTTTTATCTCAGCGAGATGCATTTTTGGTATAGTATATTCCTCTTGTTTATGAGATTTCTAAGAATAACAGACCCAGAGTAGGTCGTATTTTGATGGAAAAGACCCGTATTACTAGTAATTCATGATGGTGTCCATTTATGCTGAAATTAACCAGTAAACTACTAAACAAAACATATCAAAGGGGAAAAAATAAAATGAACTTACATTGTGTTGGTATTAGAAAGTTTGGTGAAGAAACAGAACAGCTTCTACATGCACCAATAGGGATTAGTAATTTTGTTCCGAATTATAATATCCCAGAATCATTCTTTCAATAGGGCCTTGCACGACAGCCGATGCACCTCATAATCTATTTTGCATATCAACGTATATACGTACTGATTCTATTTGCTCTTTCTATTTCTTTCTCCTCTCTCTCTCTCTCTCTCTCTCTCTCTCTCTCCCTTTCTTTCTCTCTTTCTATCTCTCTTTCCTAAATCCTTTTTCCTAAATCCTTTTTGCTTTGCTCTTGATACATATCTTTTTTCTATCTCTTCCCTTTCGATGCCCCATTTCGCTGTTTATTCTCGGTATTAATTCACATCGATCTATATTAAATCACTTTTTATCAAGTCTATCTCTGAATTTGGTTCGCATTTGATTTCACACAGGATTCTTCTTGACCTTTTTGTGCTGAATACGTCCATTGAAAATGATACGTATGTTGCGAACATGCCTTTTCTTCTCTTGCCCCAAAACTTTGGAACAATCTTCCCATACATTTGTGAGGCCTCCACAATAGATTCTTTCAAAACACTTTTTACAACATTACTCATCTTTTTAGGCAAATATTATTATTATTATTAGTAGTATTAGTAGTAGTAGTAGTAGTAGTAGTAGTAGTAGTAGTAGTAGTAGTAGTAGTAGTAGTAGTAGTATCATTATTATCATTATTATTATTATCATTATCATTAATATTATTATTATCAGTATCATCATTATGTAAACATATCTTTGTTATAGCTGAAACGAGGAGAAAACACAAAGATACACTGAGAAAATGAAGCAGACACACACACACACACTCTCTCTCTCTCTCTCTCTCTCTCTCTCTCTCTCTCTCTCACTTCCCTCATTCTTTCTTCGGTTTTGCCATATGATTTTTTCCCTCATGCATCCAAGTGCCTCCCCCCTCCCTCCCTCCCTCCCTCCCTCCCACCCTCCCTCCCTCCCGGTGCAATACATGCTATAGCCAACAGTAGGTGTCAATATACCAGTGAGCCAGCACTAGCAATGTAGCCCTGAAACCTGTAAGCGTGATCAATGGACAAACGAAACAAATTTTTGAGGAAGCACTTCAACCAATTATTTATAAGTCAGAATTGAATTTTCAGACAATTAGTTTGGATTATACGTATGATTGGATTCATGAGTACGATGTGACGATTTGAATGATTATTCCCAACACATAGGATATATTCTCAAATTCAACATATATTCAGAATTCAGAATTCTTTATTTGACTTACAAAAACACAAAACCGCAAACTCATGATAAATTCAAGGCTATTGAACGATTATCTTTCATACTTATCATCATAAACACTATTTACATGAAAATATAATGTATTTAAGTGATTTTCTGACCTTAATCTTTGCGCGGGAGAAATATCATTGCATGCCCCTTGCATCAAAAAAGCATAATGAGACTGGGATGGTAAATTACTTTCGCTGTGAAATGTGAATAAATTGAGCAAAATATGGGTGAAAATTCTTTTCTCATGGAAGCAGAAGGCAATGATAATAAGCATTAGATTAACATGAGTTATATGGCGATGAATTGAACCGTTATGCTATCTCTATAGAAAATGATTTCATTCAATCAATCGAATTCTTTAATCGGCCTTGAAAAACGGTCAAAAATACAGTGGCGTATATCATGTTTTTTTTTTTTTTTTTGGTTTTTTTTTTAGGGCTTTTATTGTGCTGGTTTATGTTTTTTCTATTGGTGAGAGAAAAGGAAAGTACGTTTGTTGCTATAATCGAGGGAACGGCCTTTCTGTTGTGATAAGACACTTTATACACAATGATGCCAGTAACAATATTTTAACTGTTCTTACAACATAAGCTGATAAAATGAGATGAAATGATGTCAATGAAAGATTTCAATTCTCAGACAGATATGTAATTCTCAAATATCAGTATTCAAATCTTCACTTTTATAGTTCTTTTTCGCTTTCTACCCCCCCCCCCCCTCTCTCTCTCTCTCCATTTTCCTTCCTATTTATGTTCCCACTTCTTGATCTTGTTCTTTTTCCTTTTCTTAATTTCTTCTTATTCTGCGTGCCTCTTCTTCATGTCTTTCGTCTTTACTAGTATTAACCAATATCATTCATCTTCACTTCTTCTTTTTACATTTCCTTCCATTTTACCATGTTCTCTCCATCTCACTCTTTATCAGGATGTCACTCCCGTGGGAGTGAAAATAGAGTGAAAATTCCCTTTTTTTTTTTTCGTAGAGAGTATAAATTTCTCTCCCTTCCTTCCACTCTCTCCCCTTGTCTCTCTCAGTGGGTGAATTCAAGTTCGGTGTTGAAAGCTGGTGTTGGTGTTGGGGCAAAACTAGCACCAGCCACAACACCGAACCTGAAATGAAGCTGGTGATGGGATTGACTTCACTAGGTGTTGAGCTATCAATAATGTGATTGGTATTATTTTTATAAACCCGAATTCGGTGTTGGGGCTAGAATCAGCAGCCCAATTCACGCTCTCAACACCAACACCAACACCAACACCGAACTTGAAACCACTCAATGTATTCTCTCTGTGTCTCCTTGACTATCCCTTTCTCTCTCTCTCTCTCTCTCTCTTTCTCTCTCTCTCTCTCTCTCTCTCTCCATCACACTCTCTCTCTCTCTCTCTCTTCTCCGGTTTATTGAACTATAGAATTCATAGTAGATGTAACAGTTCACCCCGAAGATTACTTGAGTTTAAAAAATGCAGAAAAAATAAAGAAAAATATTGGCGAAAGTTTGGACAAAATCCGTTAAAGAATAACGGAGTTATGGACTTTTGAAGTTTTGATTTTGTGACGTCACATGCGAGCAGCTCCTCAATTATGTAATGTGATAAATATTCCATAAAATACAGTTTTCTCAGAAAATTTAAAATATTTTCGTCTGTGCATTTGATATATTGTCAGAAATGTTATTCAATACTAGATTCTGAAAAGAAACAATATTAATTTATCGTGGAACGTAAAAAAAAATGCGAATATATGGAATATTTATTACATGACCAATGGGCAGCTGCTCGCATGTGACGTCACGAATCCAAAACTTTAAATACTCATAACTCTGTTATTATTTGACCGATTTTCATCAAACCTTCGCCAATATTTTTCTTTATTTTTTCTGCATTTTTTAAACTCACGTAATCTTCAGGGTGAACTTTCCCTTTAATACGAACAAACGATTTCCACCCCTATAGGCTGCGCTTCTGAGGTGAAAATCAAATTTTATAGCAAAGTTCTTGGATCCCTAATTTCATAGTATTATTCTCCGTAGATTGGTAAAAGAAAAGGACAAATCATTATTTTTCGAAATGAGCAAGCAAGCAAACAAAAAATATATTTTTCGTGATACAACACAGATTCGCTTTATTCCCCGATACGCTGAATTTTTATAGGCCTTTCTGTGGAGAATACATGTTTGTTTGTTAGTTTGTTTAAATCATATTTCTCACCATTGGGTATCTTATACATGACATTGTATATAATATATACATGTATATTTTTATTTTATTTATCATTTATTTATTTATTTGCTGGTGCCAAAAAAACAAGAAGCTTCACTTTGCCCCCAGGAATGGTCAAGCCAATTTGTTTTGTTGTTGTTGTTGTTGTTGTTGTTGTTGTTGTTGTTGTTGAGAATTCCCCTTTATGAACACCCTTTTCCATAGAAGTCCTGTTTAAGCGTAATTTCGGGAAATAAATTTGGA
Source organism: Heliocidaris tuberculata (assembly GCA_025618425.1). Taxonomy (NCBI): domain Eukaryota; kingdom Metazoa; phylum Echinodermata; class Echinoidea; order Camarodonta; family Echinometridae; genus Heliocidaris; species Heliocidaris tuberculata. The sequence continues at coordinate 3,662,719 of CM046846.1, read as the reverse complement.
AGGAGTTGTCTATGATGGTATTAATCATAATTGATACTATATACGCCGGGATATTTTTTAATGCTTTATACGTCATTTTATTTAAGAATCACAATGATTATCTCTGTTAAAATGTGATATAAATGCTACAGTAATATTCCAGTTTAAAAATAGTTCCAAAATAGTAAAAGTGATTGTTTTATTAAACGCAGAACCGTGGCAACGACCATATTAATTCCATTAAGACCCGATCCTCACAATCATTGTTTCATTTTGAACAAATTCATACGTTTAATTTATTCATTATTGTAAATCGTTTATTTCCGCGCCGTTGCATTGCTCGTTTGTTTTATTAATGCATGCCGTGCACTACTCACAGAAATCGATAAAACTAAGAGCTCATTCAGTCATTATCTTTCATCCAGGGTAATAGTGTGCTATTATATTATCAAGGCGGCACTCGAGCGTTTATTAGTACTACTAATTTAGGTGTAGACATTTTTTCTGACACAGCACGGCGTTGAAATATTCGACTCTGGTGACCTTGACTTTCAGCGGTACCCCCTTGCTAAACGCACAACAATGCGCGGATGTGTAATAATAACATACAAAGGAGGAGGGCGGGTGTTGGAAACCGGCTTGTTGTAAGGACGCGGAAACAAGCGAGTGGGACTACATTATCATCTTGGCGTCGCGTTCCTTAGGATGATGGGAAGGAGAGGAATGGCTTCGTCTGCTATCAAATGCTTCAGGAAGCGGTGAGCTTGCATTAGAAGCCAGAGAGCAGGTGGGGTGATCCTTGGGGTAGCGCTGCTTGGGATACGAATGATACACCCCCATTATTCAAATGAATATAATGACACCTGCCATCTGATATTACACCCTTTCACTAACTCTTTAAGGCTAAGTGCTTAAACAATAAAAGCACAATATACCGGACATAATTGAAATGAAAGCGACCACGCGAAATCTCTTCTCATTCCATCTAATCCAAAGAAGACAAGACGGTCGTTTGCATCCATTAAATAATAGCAAAAGCAGGTGACTAGAATCATATTAGGTTATCTCATCAACGATTTTGTTTTGAACTGATCTGCACCATGATCAGTGTTTTCATTATTAGGGGGCGGGGGGGGGGGGGCTTGCTATGGCGTAGCCTGTGTCCAGTCACTCAAGGGACAACGGCCCTCATGGGAGGGGGTTGGCTATGTGGCTTACTAAATGGATGAAATACGAGAGACCAAGCGACGACCGAGCTTGGAAGGGTATGGGAAGAGCTTATATTATCTTCTTCCCAAATGTCCCTATCCCTCTCTCTGTCTATCTTCCTCTGTCTCTCTCTCTCTCTCTCTTTCTCTCTCTCTCTCTCTCTCTTGCTCCATCTTCCCTTTTCTTTCATTTTGCCATTCGATAAGGGGGCATATGCCCCTGGTGAATATGTCCCGGTAACTACGCCACCTATTTATGATATAAAGAGTATATGATCTGTCACAATTTTACTTGTTGCATGTAATGCTTAAAATTTGGACGAAAAGAAAATTCAAATATCTTTGTTCCTTTAATTAACTGAAGATTTGTTGTAATCAGCACTATCAGAGAAAACGCGGCCATATGCCCATTTTATCAACCCATTCAATTAATTTTTTTTTTCATTGTATCATTTTGAACAGTCGTGTCCACAGAATATTCTGAGGTTGCTAATCAATGTAGTATAGTGAGAAAAAAATTAATTTGATTGAGATTAGTTAGTTCACACCTCTAGATCAAGTTCACAAGCCTCATAACTGGTTTGGTGAAAATTAAGTGTATACTTTAGGAAAATGAGAGGAATTCTTTATCGATGGTATCAATAATATACGTATTTATGTCTTCTTCCTTCTCAAAAATTATATCAGTGACCTCCGAAGAGTCAGCTTTTGATTATTGACCTATAATCCTCTTTGACCTCTTTAACAAGTTTGTTAACAGACATCTCGATGTATAACACTTAACATCTCAAGTACCAATAAATAACTATTGTTATCGACCTTTCTTTGTATAAAAACACCCAATTCAGGGGCATTTACATACCCCAGACAGCCGCCTTTACAGCAAATATCTCGGTTTTATTAGAAGTTGATCAGCGGCCCCGCTGCGTGACTGCAGAGTTCCAACAATCGAATCGCCGAACAAGCCTCCAGCCGACGCTTTGGGGAGCAGCGAGCGTGGCTAATGCGTTCAAAAGCCGCACGCGAACCAAAAGGCGTCTTTTCTTTCATAATCGTCAATATTTTGCTCTTATTGTTTAGTATTGACAAGTGTGAAGAATCAGCAGGGAAATAAATACCCCGCCTGTCTTCCATAACACCAGCAAAAAGTGGAAGACGCGAACATTGTTTGTCCGTTTTTAAGAAAGGGGGGGGGGGGGGGGGAGGTGCTCTCAGCCTAACTTAGCTTAAGTCATTTACCACCTGTTGTGTTGAATGCTAAACGATATCAGAGTTATGAAATAATTTAATCTAATCTAATAATGTTTTTTAAATAAAAAACAATGCCTTGCAGCCAAAGGCTGATTTGTTCATGTTTTACATTGTTGTGAATACATAATATTTGTAAGTATACATTTTATTTCACATTAAAACATACAAAGTATTATAGCATTGAAACATCAGTTTTTATGGCATTTACATAATAAAATAAGGTCCCAAAACATGTAGAGAATATTATTAGCAGTTAAGAATTGTATATACTGGTAAAATATTAATTAATCAAAAGGAAAGAATTGTATTTACATGAGTGTTAAATATAAAGCTAAAGTGACTGGTTTGTTTTTCATTAAAAGATATATCTATATACATGTATATAATCCTACCATGTTTAAATTATTCAGGATGAGTATTTCAGTAGTATTGCACCGGTACACTTTAATACACACATGGATTATGGAATAAACTAGATTCAAATATAGAATAAGCATTATATATCTCTCGAAACTTTCTACCTATATTTACCGTACATTGTATACTTGATTTGAGTTCTTTACCTGTACGTTTTGAAATTAACAGTTATGCTTGTAAAATCTAAAGTGTTTTAATGTAAAAGTGGAACAAATAAACTTCAAACTGCAAACTTCAATATACACGTATATTAGATTATTCACTATTGAGCAAGTCTATTAAATATGGCAAAGGGCTCTTTTTCAATCTGCTAGTTCTGCATTTGTACTGGGTGTACTTTTTTTGGTTCTCGACTTCTCAACTGCAAATGAGATCTTTCAAAGTGCATGTGCAAATCCAAGACATAAATGTTTTCTTCTCTCTTCAAACCCATTTTGTCGATCAACGTCTACCCCCCCCCTCTCCCTTTCTCTCTCCCTTTCTCTCTCTCTCTCTCTCTCTCTCTCTCTCTCTCTCTCTATCCCTCTACCTCTCACTATCTTAAATTCTCTCATCCCCTCCGTCTATCTCTTACTATCTCTCTTTTGTCCTTTTTCTTTCTCGCTCCATTTGAAAGTTTTGACAAAAAATGTAGACGGACAGGACGATGCCACATGGGAAAATTCAGCCACTTTTACCAAAAAGTTTATCCAACCTACTACATGTGTATATATATATATATGTATTTTTGTTTTGTTACAGTTATTACTATTTTTTGTTGTTTACTCTGGAGCCTTCCTCAAACTAATAAAATGATACATCCATTCCTTCTCTCCATCTGTCCTCCATTTCCTACTACTCCTTCTCTCTTTCTCTCTCACACTCTCTGTAATGATGAGAGGTAGGTATCATATTAACATTTAAAAGTTATGACATAAACATACATAGGCATCAAGCGCTGTATTTTGTATGAAATACGCTTTAAGATTCTTTTATCAATGCCTGGTATACACGGAATGTCATATAACATGAAGGGCAATAAATACATTGGACAAAAACAAAGTCATAAACAGTAGACCCCATTATAGCCCGAGTCAACGGAAAACTTATTACATTTTCCTTTTACCATGTTTACGCACGTGTTACTTTTGGCTGAACATATCTATTTTAAGGATAAAATTATGATTATATGGATTTTCCACGCTTCTCCTACACATCAAAGCCATTATTTGAAAATATTCTTTTGCTCACGTTTTATCTCTTTCCATTAACCCAGAGTACGAAAGGGGTCAGAGAGGGGGGGGGGGGGGGGGGAGTAAAAGAGGAAGGGAAAATATAAAATGGAGAAAGGAGTAAAAAGGGAGATATAAAATAGTGAGTGAAAGAGATTTGGCATGACAATATCATTAGATACTGCTAAACTGATAAAAGGAAGATGATTGAAATAGTACTATAATCTCTTGAAATTACACCCACACACAAAATATAATAAATTTGAGAAGAACAAAAATTTACTGGATTATAATTTGGTGCCTCTGATCGATAATCAACGGGAGCTTTAAAAAACGATTTTTGTGGCAATTTCAAGATTGAAAACGCTTTATTTAGCTTATTATAAAATCATTAAAAAAAATACAATTCTTTATTCAACATAAATCTAAACTGTAAAATTTGATTATCATACTTCACATACTCTGACTACATTGAAATATTACATTAAAGAAAAAAGAAACTCAATCAAGTACCTAGAAAAGCAAGTATGAAATTGCTATCTCTTTTCATTTAGTTTACATATTGTGATCTTATTACTGCGATCTTATTACAATGTCTAGCTTTTTGCACAAATTATATCGAACAATTTTATTTTACAGCTTGCCTTTTCTTTTCTTTTTTTTCTTTCTTTCTTTCTTTTTTTTTTTTGGGGGGGGGGGTGGTATTCAACGTGTACTCGTATTTGTCTTTCACTTAGTACTTCTTCACCCCCAGTTTTTTTCTTTTTATTTTCTTCCTTATCTAATTCTTGTTCTCATTCAGATCTTCCTTATCCTCATTTTATTTTGTTTTAATTTGTTTTAATTTGTAAAATTTGTCTTCCTCCACTTCATGGAATGTCTAATGTGATTATTCAGTTTTAAATGGAATGAAATTGCTTAAACATGTTAAAGGAGAATGAAACCCCCAAAATAAATGCATTTTAATATAAGCAGAAAAAGCAAAGAAGCATATCAGTGAAAGGTTGAGGAAAAGTGGACAACTAATCAAAAAAGTTTTGAAATTTGAAATCCTAAAATCGCTAAATGAATGCTAATGAGATGATGTGATGTAAATGTGCTATACTTTCAAATAACCTTTTATTCAAATAATGTTGTAAAAATTCACTTTCCTTGAATATATCTTAGAAAATTTGATTTCTCTATTATAGGTGGTGTTCCTAAATTCATTCCTCACAATATATTTCAAGCACAATGTTGATAATTCAATTGTCTTTGTTTAAAAGCTGAAATCTGATATTTTTCTTATTTATTACCTATAAAGAGAGAGCACAAAATCGTCATAGCATCTCATTAGCATAATGAGTATGTTGCCAATTTCATTTAGCGATTTTAGGTTTTTAAAATCTTCATAACTTTTTTATTCTTTATCCGCTTTTCTTCAAACTTTCAGTGATATATGCTTCTAAGATTTTTCTGCTTCTGTTAAATTGCATACAAGTTTGGGGTTTCATTTTCCTTTAATATGAAATTCTTTAGTGCTCTATGAACATCACATCTTCTTTTATAATGAAATGATTACCATGGTAAAAAAATATTTTCTCTTTTCGTGGTAAATAGCTGATGTGTATACAAGTATCACACCTGTTATTCGTTTCGGTTCTTGACCTCCACATGCTATTGTGACGTCATACCCATCTTAAGAAGGTGAAGGACGCAGATGTCTTCATCAATGTCTAAGGGTTGGTTTCACGAGGCAAACTTTTGTTCGTATATTAATGAGAGGCATCACTTTGTTCTCCCTCAATATCGTTTGCTTTTAATTGTTTTATTTGGTATCCTTTATTATAAGTCTTTTGTAGCTTCTTGCTAACCATTTATCCTTATTCATTCATCCCCTTTTTATTTTTTATGTTTACTTTCTTCTTCTCTTTCTTTTCTGTATGTAGTCCTACTATCGTTTTAGTATTGTTTGGGATCAAATTTTGATGTTGATGCGAGTTGCGATGAAAATGCAGGTACACATTTCTAGTGCAGTGATTGGCAGCAAACAGAAATTACTTTTACCTTGCGTTCGATTGTAACCCGACCGAGCCTCCCAAAAAATGGTTATTGTTACTTAAAAGAATAAATTTTTAACAGCATAAAAGCTTTTAATCATGATGATAATGGTGCATTAGCACAATCGATGTTCAATATTTTTTTCCCTAAAATAGATTCATAACAATAATGTTGATGGTGAAAGAGGGCATGAAGCGCACTATCTCTTCAGGTGTAATGTCGGCTAACGAACAAAAGACAAGGGCAGTTTGAGTAAGGTCTGAACTTGTTAATGCGATCATGTATTTCATTAGGAGTTCCCACCTCCTAATGGAAAAAAGGAAAGAGGCTATCAGACACTGGTGTAGTCAGACAGGGGTGGGGGTGACCTCCAAACACCTGGGGTAAGGGTAGGCGTAGGGTAAGCGTTAGGGTTAGGGTTAGGGAAAGGGGAAGGGTTAAGGTCTTGACCCCTAAGTACCATGGATAACCCTTTTTTTTTAGCGGATGAACAGGAGAGAGGCCATGGCCTCCTTGTTACCCCTTGCTACGCCTATTCTATCAGACTAGTAGCAACAGTGGCATAGCTACAGGGATACAGGCAGTGGCGTACCCAGGATTTTTTTTTACAGGGGGAGCAAATTTTGTCAACTGTCAAATTCTGCTTGGAGGGAGACCCGTATTTTTTTCTTCTCACCAGCCCTCCAAAACTCGCTCAGTGGTGGTGGTGGTGGGGGGGGGGGGGGGCAAAAAAAAATCCCCCAGCTCCTCAAAAGTCGATCCGTGGGAAGGGGGTGTATTCTATGGAGTCCAGAATTCTCTGACAAGCACACACAAAAAAAAGTTTTAAAAAATCTTCTTTCTGTCAAAAGATGTCAGGGGGGCACTCTGCCCCTGCCCCCTTGGGTACCCTAGTGGGTACCCTAGTGGGTACAGGGTACTTGGCCCTTAATTAATTTTTGAAAATAAGAAGAGAAAATTAGAACGAGAGAGAGGGGGAAGAGGGGAAAAGAACGTGAAAATGAGATGATTACGACCCTATCTCACAAACACCACCAAACTAATGGTCTTGAAAATTCGCATTTCATCCAGTGAGTGAGACCAATCCACTCCATCCCCCCCCCCCCCCCTCACCCCATGATGTCGACGCCCCCTCAGTGGCTGGACTCACCCATCGACACTGAGTAGAAAGGTACATCTCCTTCCAATATTACGATGAACATGTATACTACAAACCATTAACCATGCTTTCCCGCACGTTCCTCCGTTTGTAAGATGTACCCGTAAGTCATTACAAATTATTATTCATCCTGTATTTCATTATTAAAGCTTAATTTGATGATTTGTATAAATTCTTGTTTTTCATTACATATTCCAATGTATATGTATTTTTCATTTTTGTGTAGGCGTGTCTCGAAACGGAAGGAGATATAATTATAATCCAATCAAATAAGTATACGATAGCTTCATTTGGGTTCAAGTAATAATATTGTGCACGCACAACACGTACCAACCCTAATCTTGAGAAGTAAATGGAGAAAGAGAGAGATGAAAGCGAACAAAAACTATAACAAACAAACACAGAGAGTAGGAGAGAGAGAGAGAGAGAGAGAGAGAGAGAGAGTGAGTGAGAGAGAGAGAAAGGGAGAAGGGGAGGGGGAAGGAAGATGTTTTATTTTCACGATATTTTTTTTAAAACTGTGTCAGTAGATATACACTAACAATGATAATACGCTGATATAATCGACATCTAACGTTTAAAATATTTACATGTGTATGTGTGTAACTATATATAGTAACAACTCAGACTAAGAAACCACAAATAATTAAAAGATGAATACCTAGTTTTGCACAAATGTCATAAAGTATTCTACCAAGGTTTAACCTATCCCGATACACGCTTCGCTTCATTGGCAGACAGTTATATGCAGAAGACTGGATATCATCTGAGATTTAGGAAGTCCACATGAAATATTAACGCAAACAAGTCAGTAAGGAGAGTATTAAACCGCCTACATCCCTTTTACTCTTCTCTTTCTCACCTCAAGATCGATAGCTCCATCGATTAATCGATATTGGGATAAAGGATGTCCATTTCTATAGAGTCTGGTTCTAGGAGTGTTCTTTTGCACCCCTTGCTTAGATGGAATAGAGTCCACTTTGTCTTGTTACAAGCAACAATGATTATTTTTGACGAAAAGCGCGTTATAAACGGTGGTAAAGAGATACAGAATAACTTAAAGAGGACCGCAGACATGGCAGAGAAAGAGAGAGAGAGAATGAAGGGAAGGGGCGGCGGTGTGTTTTATGATGACGGCAGAGGGGGCATTTGTGTCCCTCTTCCCTTTTCAAAACATTCCAAACCAAATACAGATTCGATAACCATGATTCCTCTTCTTGCCCTTTTTTTATCTTTAACGCTGGTAATAAAATAATCATACAACTAAATCCCCCCCCCCCCAAATGTTGTGTGTTTTTTTAGTTATTAGTTAAAACTATCCCCAATTCTCTTTATTATGCATTATGAAGCAACAGTTTCCAATGGCATAAGAGCCGTAAAGGTGCTGAGAAATAGTAACCAGCAAATTGAACATGTCTGGTCCACTGAAACATGACTTTAGGCAAAGTAAGATAAAGTATGGAAGCACAATGGCAGGAGAATGACACGTCATGGCTTCATGCAGTAAGATCCTACAAGTCTGCATCTGTCGCGAAAACCCCCGCCATGAAGACTGGCACACCAACCGCCCAATTTACATGAATATTTTAGGGGCTCTGTGTCGAATCCTAGCAATGGACACCAATAAAACATAATCAGCTCTAAAGCAATATAAGGTATGGAAAACAAGGGGGAAAAAAGAAAAAGAATTTTTATATAGGAAGGAAAATTTTTAAAAATATGATGAATTATACGTTGATAAGAGAGAAGAGTAGGCGAAGAAATGGATGATAGGCATATGAAGAGAAGGAAAATAGGAGCCAGTTTTTGGCGTGTCATATCTTTGGGCTATGGGGTTGTTGGAAGCTGTTTCGGCGGCACTTCGTCAATGAGATTAGTGAGCTGTGCTTAGCCATTAGTGCGTTCAGAGACTCTGAATTTGTCAGGGGGGTTTTCGAAGAGAAAGCAAAAATCCGAAATAATAGCCATGACACTTGGCAGCGTAGGCTAGGTGGACATTAAGACGGATAATAATGTTGACAGAAGAAAAACGAGGGTCTTATAAATGCATTTAGATTGGGGAAGAACGAGAAAGAAATAATAGAGGAAAATGGAAGATTGGTGGAAGATTTGAATATTAAATCAAGATTCTGAGGGGGTTTATGGTATTCTTGGCTTCTCTATATCAGTCCTGGGGTTATCTTGGTGTATTAGTGGATTATATCATGCCCTCCCTAACCTCTAGCAATAATCCGCTCTCATTAGCTCGCATTTCAGAGAGATGATGACCAAGTTTGAGTTCGGGTACCGAGATCAAAACACGCGTTCTAATTGTGTTCTAATTCTATATTTTAAGTAAAGGTAGGCTCCATATATGAAGACAAGAAGAAAAAGAACCAAATCAGTGGATGATGGATGATGCTAACGATAACGAAACAAAAAATAGAATAGAGAGAGAAGGAGAGAGAGGGGGGGGGGGTGGAGAGAAAGGGAATCAAAAGTTCTCTCAAATTATGCTTTCATTTTTTAATGATGATAAAAAAATGTTAAGTTTCACTTTTATTGTATACTTTCAGACAGATAAGGATGAAGATTCTTCCCGAGAAAACGAGGTATTACAAGTTGTATGTAAATATTTTGTCATCATCCGAAATAAATCACAGGTGTACATGGAGGTGGTCATATTATAGTCTTTTAGATTTTTGGTATAAGATTAGAAAAAGTAGCATAATTAAATGAAAAGAAAAGTTACGATGCAAAATGTCTACAAATGCATAACGAGGAGGGGTTTATCAAGAAATTAATGTGAAACACGCACATCTGGTAAAACTTTGTTCTTGAATATTATAGGAGTGAAATGATATTTGGAACTAAGATTTTAGCTGATTGCTAATAAAGATCTATTTTCATATACATCTTTCAGATCTTATATCCCTTTTTCTAACTTACTAAGTTTCGTCGGGAAAAACAAAAAACAAAGTATACATAATACTGATGTTTCCCGAATTGCCCGCTATCATTCATCTGATTGCATTGATTGTCGGAGGGAAGCCTGTTTATTTTTTCATGTCGTAATATATCAGATGACAATAATAAAATGCCAAGTTTCTGCAATTACTATTATTCCATTATATAGTTTTAGATTTCATTCTAAGAAACTTTAAGGTACACTTGAAGTATACTCAAACGAATCAATTTCCATTAATAAACATTACTTCATTTGAACACCTTTCCCTCTCCTAGCTACCCCCACTCCCCCCCCCCCCCTCTCCCTCTCTCATTATTTTTCTTTTACTCTTACTTTATCTGCATGATATTACCATTTTCTTTGACGTCCAACATTCTGATCTCATTAACAGGGCGATGCACCAACCAGCAAGAAACAATGTTGACAAGCGCTTGGGATATCGTGTTTTTTTTTTTTTTTTTTTTTTTTTTTTTTTTGTTTTGTTTTGTTTTTTTGTTTTGTTTTGTTTTGTTTTGTTTTTGGGGGGCGGGGGGGGGGGCAAGTTCTATTGTCTTGACTTCGCTCGCTTTCTTCCCTGCGTTTTTTGTTTTGTTTTGTTGTTTTTTTTATAATAAACTTTGAATTCATATGCTTTCCTAGTCATCTTACTTGTTGTTTTATCATTCAGGCGATGGATTTCTCTCGATATTAGCCTAATGCTCTCCATTTTTACGACCAGGTAGACAAAAGAATTACGATCATGAATATCAAATCCGGGTTTTTAATTTTCATTTTCTTCTTCCAAAACATTGTGAAAATGATAATGCGCTCCATGGAACCGTCATGCGTGATTTCCAACGCATCGTCGCGATTTTATAGAAACATAATGAATTTGATAAAATTATTTTTCTAAAGACATTCATTTCACCCCACCACGTCACACGTTCTTAAGTACACCGCTAAACATTTTATTTGAGATTGAGAAACAAATAGTTGCTAAGAAAATTGCACTTTTGCCATCTCTGCAGAATCCAAGCTCTCATCCTGTAGCTATTAAACGCTAGTTATATGATGAGATAAGACTTAGTGGAACATCTCTCGGTCCTAGAGGATTAGTTTGTTTTCTTTTACGATCTCGAGCAAGATCGATGAGATGGTTTTAAAAAAGACGACGTTTTCCAGTTCACAAAGAATTAAATGGACAGTTCTCCACATTGCATTATTATACAGTGCAAGCTCGAATATTCCCTTTATCTATAAGATAGGTGGAAAGAGAAAACATTGGGGAAAAAACATCTTACTGGGGGGAAAGTAATATCCATATACCCAATGTTGTAAATATTAATAGGTTTTACTTAACAGATGAGAGCCCTATTAAAAAAAAAACTATGGTCTTTTCAACCTTCCTACATATATCTTTATGTACTCTGACTTAAACCATAGTTAAGGTAATTACAATGATCCGACGACCACCATATTCATAAGAAATCATATTCAGGTCAGTTACTTACTTTGTTAGATTATGTTATTTATTTCTTTTGTTCAGCATGTTTCTAATTTATTTTTGGCTCCTTCTATCTTACCGTTATCATAAGGGGCCTTGAACCTTGAACTGCATGCTAATGAACGGCACGACGACTTTGGTGCTGTATTTTTTTGATGGGGTTAAGCATCCCTGGATTTTGAATTTTGACAAGATGCCTTACCTCTATATAGTCGTAAACTTTGCTCCAGCTAAGGTCATGCACTATATTCGTTGAGCTTAGCTGTGTGATAGCCGTGCACGTCTACCGCGAAGTACATGTAGTTCACGCTCTTTATTCTTAAAAGTAGGGGAAATGCTAATTGACAATAAAAAGAAACAAAGAGCACTCTTGAAAGATGGAACTTGATGGGTGTTGTCGTTTCAAGAGTGAGAACTCCTGTTTGTTTATTTTGTTTGGTTGTTTGTTTGTTGTTCTCAAGTATGAAATGTGTAAAACCTCATTCTATTCTTTGTCAATTTTCGTCTGGTATTTTTTCTACTGTTTAATCTTTCATTCTCATTTCTCATTCCATTTTCTCTCCTTTTTTTTAGTATTGTATTCATCTTCTTCTCACGTTTTTCCTTTTTTCTCTTCTTCTTGTGCAAATAGACACTTCCTTCCATATCAAAAGTCATCATTTCATTGCTCAATTTCCTCTGCTCGCGATTTTTTCTTAGACATAGTCCAAAAGAAAAATTTTATGGTTTGAAAAATGTTTTAACATATGAATAACCACATGAAATCAGCAAAGATAAACGTCTTACTTCTAATCCTTAGTTATATAAAAAAGAATTATGCACACTTAGTTTCACATAAAAAGTCGTAGCAACAAAATTAAAATTTCATATGTTCACGTGGCTGCTACGGAAGAGATAGGACTATTATTGAGAGAGAGGGGGCGGAGGGGGAGGGAGCTGATGAAGGCTGTAAAGTAAAGGTATGGTAGCTTTATATGCAGGACATTTACTAAGAGAAGGAGGACAACAGAAGTTTGAAGGAATGAAAGGAGGGAAACGCGAAAGAGGTAGACAACGTATCACTTGGTTTAACAACATCAAGCAGTGGACTGGATTTTGTTATGGAGATTCCCGAATGACATCTTATGATCTAAGAAGATGGAAGTGAATAGCCGCCAACCAATAAATCTAACAAAACTTTGTCGCGATCGTCTAATACTGAAAATTAAGAGTTAAGAATCAAAGATAATTGATGCATTCCACGATGTTTTGGGGTGGAAAATATTATGAAGAATAAGATTGTCAGGCTGTTAGATTTCTTCTAATATCGAAAATCACGTTGTAACTGTGAAATAACCCATTACATATTTTCTCGATGCAATCAAGGGTTACCAGAATGGGTGGAGGGCGAAATATATCTTTTGGAAACTGGGAAAATCTGCGATTCCTGGAAAGAGTAACGGGCACACGCAGCGACGAACTTTTTTCTCTGTGTGTGTGTCTTTTTTTTTTTGGGGGGGGGGATTGGGTAATTTGGTTCCAGAGCATAATTATATGCAATTACCGCGATTGAAAATCATATTGCTTCACTAAACAAGTTCGAATTCGCTGTCATGCAAAGATGTAATGAAATCCAAAGGCCGTGATTGCGAGGTCACGTTATGAGCCGAATCTGGACCAGCAACAGGTAT
>CM046846.1:3621854-3636854 GCA_025618425.1 Heliocidaris tuberculata | reverse complement strand
TCCTCCTCTCCTCTTATTTTCTGTCACTCTGTCGATCTTCAGTAATTTTACTCCCGAAATTTATGTTACACCATTCGCATTCCTCACGCCCTAAACACCATGCAGATATCAAACATCATCATCGCTCCTCCGCCGTCAGCTGTGTATTCAAACAGCGGTAATATTCCCTCTCTCTATTTCCTCTCTCCATTTCCTTTCACTCGACTCCTTTTCTTTTGGTCACCAATCGACGTCCTTGTCAACACGGGATCTCTCCCGGTCGATATCCCCGCTCACTTCCCGATCACCTTCTTGTCGATAGATGCGTGACGATCGAGGCGGCGAAAAACAGAAACATATATGTGTTTTGTCGAATATTATATTTCATATTATTTCACACTGGGTTTAAGTGGGAAGTGACAGACACACGTTTAAACGCATATCATGTCAGTATACTCGGGTGAGATATATATTACGAGAGAGAGATATATATGCAGAGAACTGAGGAGGAGGAGGAGGAGGAGGAGGAGGAGGAGAGAGAGAGAGAGAGAGCAAAGATAGTATTAGATAATGAAGTGGAAGGAGAAACAGAGAGAGAGAGAGAGAGAGAGATATGAAGACACAATTTTAGAAGAGAACGAGACAGTAAAAGAGAGATATTATCAGAAAGATAGTGTGGGTTAGAAAGAACGAAAGAGAAATAAATAAAACAAAAATGGAAGAGAATGAAAGAGAAAGAGAGAGAAAGAGAGAGGACGAGAATGAGAATGAAAGAGAGGGAGAGAGAGAGAGGGGGGGGGTAAAGAGAGCGAGAGGGGGAGGGGGTATAGGAATAGAGATATATAGCTTGGAGGTGTTCTTGTTGAGGATAGAGAGAGAAAGAGAGAGAGAGTGGGTATTCTTGTTGAGAAGGATAGAGGGTATAAAGCGGAAGAAGAGATCAAGTTCAAGAGAGAGAGAGAGAGATTAAAAAGAAGGAGAGAGATGGAGATAAAGGGTCGAGAAGCAGTGAGATGCTACAAGTGTATATGCAATTGTCGATGATCAAAAAGCGACTTCACGCACGGCGCGGGGGGAAAAAAAGGAAGAGACGGAGAAACGGGGTGAAACGGGTGGGCGAAACCAAGCACTTATTTGATTAAACAAATTGATTAAATTGACGCTGATAGGCCCACCATAAATGTCTAATAATGCTTGCTTCTAGTACAACTCGTTGAAATGCAATATGCAGACTGTGCCGGTTGAGTGGAGAGGGGTGAAAATGCGACTTAATTGAATTCTAACCTTCCTAGCTGCTCAACATGAAAGACCGGGAATTTGTACATTAATTTAAATGAATGCTTGCCATGAACACAATCGTTTTTTTCCCCTATTTCATGTTCCTTATTCTTACTAATTCACAACAATGGTGAAGCTCATGTCAGCCTCCATGCAGGAGTTAAGTTAATGGATGTGTCCATAAAGATGAAACGTATTCATCATTTAATTCATTGTAATGGATCATCATCTCATTTTGTATTTTGTATTTACATTGGGCAAAATCTGAGTTAGCTTTGACCCCATTTTGATAATCATTTTGTAGTAATAATATTGACTCAACAACTTTTTGTTTCAAAACTTCATTTGCTATTATAATTGACATATATTTTTAAAAAGATGGCCTTGTTGAAGTAAATAAAACCATTGACTGAAGTAGTAGTAGTAGTAGTAGTAATAATAATAATAATAATAATAATAATAATAATAATAATAATAATAATAATAATAAAAATAATGATAATAATAATAATAATAATAATAATAATAATAATAATAATGATAATAATAATAATAATAATAATAATAATAATAATAATAATAGGGTCTTATTTACCCAGGGTAGCCACATCAGTATTAAAACTGCTCTTCCTGTGGGCCTTGCAATTATTATCACCCTAGCATTGCCAGGTACTCATTTACACCTGGGTCGAGAGGGACAAATGTGGGCAAAACATCTTGTCTAAAGATGTTAGCACAGAGCGAGGTTCGAACCCAGAACCTCTCGTATTAGAGTCAGGAGCCTTCACCAATATACCACAGTGCTCCCACTGTAAGTTAGGGTGGCAATATTGAAATTGAATCATTTGAAATAAATAAATGCCCTTTTCTAGTTACAGATAAATAATAATTTTGATCATTCGATGAATATTGATCAATAGAGAGGTGAAGGTAGATATGACGATGCGTTATGAACTTGTTGGTTTACAACCATTCGCTGATGTAAAAATACTTCCATGTTGAAAAAACATGTTAAAAATTAAGCTACGAGTTTATGACATAGTTAGCGATAGTCAGATTGATCGATAGTTGGCTAGATGTTTCAATAATATGCATGTATTATGTTGGGGGTTTTTTAAACCCAGGAAAGTGTATACTATTATGTGTATTAATAGAAATAAGACGTAATTATTGTCTGTCGAGAAAAAAGAGAAGAAAATGTTAATGTACAAATATAAAAGACAGATACAATAAAAAGTAAGCATTCACGCTCCCTTGTACAATGCCTCACAACCTTGCACTTGGTCTAGGAACAATACTTTCTTTTTCGGGGAAGGGGCGGGTGAGGGAGGTCTTACTATTCATTTTCGCACGATTCCCGCCATTAGGAGAATACCGGTCGTCTGCTAGTGTTTCTGGTGTTGAAGGCTGGTAGGAGAGAGCTTTCTACTGGTCGGTATATCAGCATTGTTTCTGTTCACCATACGTCATATAATAAGACGTTTGGCAGGTACGTGTTGCAAAGAAAAGATGCTAGAAATGTGTAGTATGTAGAACAGACGAGGTACCTTCTGTGACTATATACAACATGTTCCAAATTAGATCAAAATCACAGAGAGAGAAACAGGTTTGCCAAGTCAAAGGGTAGTTACCTCACATATTGTGTCTTCTTTATCATGGGGGATATTGACCAAGACATCCATTATGGTCAATGATTACAATTCTGCTCGCGAATCTGTACAGGCATATCTTTAGCGCTAAAATGGGTTACCTTGTTCATCATTTATTTTTTGTTTTTATTATTTCTAAGGAAGAGGGGTGCATACGAGTTTTTTCTCAGGATTCGTCATTCTTTAGTCATTCTTTGTCGCCCGGAAGTATAAGTCATTGTGCATTGGCCTATCCCCCCCCCCCCCCCATCTTGTTTGAGGCCCAAACCATTCAATCGGGATTAATTTGTGAATAACACACGTTGTTTCTTTTAATAACTCGTTATTGTACTGAATACACTTTTTAATATTGATATAAAATGTTATTATGTAACCGACTTTTATTGTAATTATAACACTGGTTATCACAACATGTATGATTGTACCACATGAAAATAAATACATGTAATTTATATCTTGATTTATGTGTCGAAAAATAAATTGTAATGCAAATTTGATGGCCTTATGGAAACAGCACGATAGAATATAATCAAGTGAAGCGACGGATTTTGGAAAGAGGAGAGAGAGCGAGAGAGAGAGAGAGAGAGAGAGAGAGAGAGAGAGAAGGGGCAGAGAGATGGAGAGAGGGGTGGGGGACAGGGAGTGACAGACAAAGAGAGGATGAGAGAGAGAGAGAGAGAGAGAGAGAGAGAGAGAGAGAGATTAGACAGTGAGAGACAAGAGCAAGGAAAGACAGGATAGAGAGTTTGATAGCGGGTTACCAAGAAACGAAGAAAATGTGAACAAAAAATATTTTTAGATCTATTCATTGATGAAAAGTAGATAAAAGGATTAAAGTGATCATTTATGTCATTAATTTGTGAAAGAAGCAGTGCAGTCAAAACATGAACAATGAATTTCAAATATTAATCTGGTCGTGACGGTTGACAGAGATGGGGAAACAGCACTTTTCTGGGGGGGGGGGGTAGGGAGGCAGCGGTGTATCCAGTTTGAGTATACAGTGATGCCCTCCCTCCTCCTCCTCCCACGTTTGAAAACCATGAAGAAAAAAAAAATACAACATGCAGTGGCACTACAGCACGACCCCACCCTCCTTTTCTGAGAAGGGGGGGGGGGGGTCTGCTAAAAGTATCTCCCTAGTTTATCAATTCCTAGATACGCCAGTGGAGATGGGGGAAGGGGGAATGTTGTCTAAATAAATACGATTACATTTATTTGACGGACACTGTTTTTGCTTATGTTGTATCTCTATAGTATATGATTACAAAAGTGTCAGTCTATGTTCTGCTATAGCTGTTGATATCTTTTTAATGCTAGAATCTGGAGCCCATACAGAAACACTATACATTTTACAACAAAGGTATAAATTTGTAATTCATCCATAGTGTAGACTAACTCATTTTCATTTTTCATCGACTATACCGAGTCTGCCAACTTTTTCTTCATTTCCTTAGAAATACCGGCAAAGAAGAAAGATGAATTAGCAATTTTGTTGAGGCTGAATAACCGTATACGAGTACGTGCAAAAAAAGCGAAACAAGGAAATATTATATGAAAATCCATTAGAATAATTGAGTTGTCGACTGAAAAGATAGTTAAAATCGTGAGAAATTGGCAGTGAATCTTGTCTCATCCTTTGTCAACCGCCTTCAAAAAGGACAATTGAAGGTGGATTGGAAAGAGTAATTGAGAGAATAAGTGATAAAAGAAATGAAGGAATGCATCGAGATGGCGTCGTTATGGTGGCGCCGTGAAGCGAAGAGCGAGAAGCTTGCACGCCGAAGCTTTGGGCGTAGAAGTCACGTCGGCCTCGTTTGCTTGGAGCGTACTACCATACTCATCGTCAAATTGGTATGGTCTTAAACGTTGAATTCACACGATCGTACCCACTGATGTCAACCCTCTTTAAAAGGGCATTGATACGAAGAAAGAAAGATCGATTGAAGAGCATTAAGTGAAGACTGAAAGATAGAATGATTCAAGGGCGTGTAGATTTAGTGGTAGGTCCATCCAGGGGGTTATTGGTAATTGTCCTGGAGGTAGTTGTCCTATATAGGAAGTTGTCCGGGGGTACTGTCCGCTGTAATAATCCGGGGTATTTGTCCTGTAACATGTTCATTCTTAAAATAGTATGCCTCGTCATTCCCTTTATACGTCTTGCAATTTTCACACCGATTACGATAAATTGATAATTTAGCTATGTCGAGGGAAAGGATGGGGGTGACATTCCCCATGTTCAAAATGTCTTTCGGGAAATTCGTAATTGTCAACATCTTTTTACTTCATCGACAAAATAATGTTAATATAAGAGGCCCTTCTTGTTTTTGTATTTGTTTGTTTGTGTTTCTATGTTGATATAGGGTGGGAAATCCCGCTCCTGATTATATAAAAACAAATATTACTCCCAGGGGCGGATCCAGGATTTTGTATAAGAAAGGGGGGCACAAATCTCAGAAAAGGTTCTGAAAAAGCAAAATAGGGGGAAAATATCAGATTTTATTCCAAAATTCTTTGACAAGCAAAAAAAAAAAATCAAAAACGAGTGGGGGGAGGGGGGCACAACGTACACTTTTCTTTCAAATAGGGGTGGCCCGGAAGTGCCTCCCCCCCCCCCCCCCAATCCACCACTTATAACGCCTTTAATCTTGACTGGACTCTTACAAGAATAGACACACAATTAAGGTCTGCTGTGTTTACCGTCATTCATAAATCATTTGTTTTACATCTGATATGAATGACATGTCTCCGAACTTAATCTGAAAATGTTCTATTCATGTTGATAAGTTTTAAACAAAGAACTTGGGATCAATTTAGGAGTATGGTGTATAACTGTAAAGGTGAGATAGATCTTATCGATTCTTTCAAAGGGAATTGAAGAAAAGTGATTATTGATTTGGTGATTATTGAAAACTAGGTGCGCAAAAAGAAAAACAGACACACACGCAAAAAGTCACCAACATGAAGGGATGGGGTATGAGGGACACAAGTCTTCGGCTTAATCCTCTGGTATTATACACGCATGTGTCCTTTTTCTATTATTAGATGGGGGCATGCAATCTGAATTTGATTTTTTTTTTTGGTATTTGTGTTTTTATTAGAAAATCAAAAAAAATGACAATAATCACAAGTGATTTACATGATTAAAAACAAAATCACTGGACCCCCCCCAAAAAAAAAAAGACAGTAAAAATAAATTGGTACAAAATAAACAAAAAATAAATAAAATGACAGAAAATTGAGTTAGAAAATAATGAAATTATTTTTTTGTTTGTCTATTATTTTTTAGGTAGTAGTTCCCCTGTCCAAAAAAATTGGATCCACTAATTCTATGTATATTAATGTTAAACAGGGGAGAAAGAGCCAAGTAAAGAAAGATAAGAGAAATTATAAAACCTGCGGAAAGAGTCGACTGAGACAAAAACTGAATACGATTGTAAAACAGTGATAGGACGGAAAATGTGATCTGAAACGACAATACGATATTGGGAATACTGCGAGATTGGATGCAGAGAAAATAAACGGGGAGAAGAGAAAGAAAGAAAGAAAAAAAAAAGACGGAAAAATTCGATGCACTACTGAATCTTGAAAGAGAGCATTGCGATAGAGAGAGATGGGAAGAGAAGTAGACAGAGAGAGAGAGAGGGTGGAGGGAAGAAAAAAAATTGGGTGGAAATTACATGGTGATAGAACATGTATTATTAAGCTGTAAAAAGATTCACCCCAATTCATAGATCACTCTCTCGAAATATTCCTATTTTGTAAAGGTACCGCACACAGGAACATGGATCATTTTCAAATTCAGCTTTTCTATGTCATAACCCCTTTTCTTTTCTCCTTTTTCAGTAAACTCATGAAATGATGTTGAAATGTGGAGAGAATAGAGATATATTAAAAAGGATCCTTTTCAGAGAGGGGATAAAAATCTGCTTTCCGCTTCCTGAAGATCGTCGAGGCGGTATCGCTTTCTCTCAATTACGACGATTTCAATCCTCCCTGCATCCTCATCAATCTCCAAACACACACAAAAAACAGACCTTTTCTCTCATCTTTTAACTGGATTCCTAAAAAACAGGGACCATTTTTTTGGACGTGACTTTTGCTAAAAGGGCAGCTGGTTCTGGTGATTTTGGGCGAGCCATCGATGCTTCTCCTTTCATAAATTGAAAGGAAATTAATGCACGAAAATTTCATGACTTACTTTTGGCCGCGTCGCTTCTATAAAAGAGGCTCCACTATAAAAGTTCTTTACCTGATTGCGATAGCCCAAGGCATTGTGGCATTTCAAATCAAGCCTGTTCAATACCTGATAGGGATTGAGGAAAAACCTTTGATTTTGATACAAAGTGAGAGGAGAATTCATGAATTTGCGTCATATGCTGACGTTTCAGAAATCCTAAAAAGGTTCGGAGAGCATTATCGTATAGAATGATTAGTCTCCTGTAAGAGGTTTGTTTTATAACTATATACAGGAACCATTAACCTTTCTGTCACGAATATTTCTCTTTCAAAATGCTATTATTGGTATAAAATGTGGCATCATCTTGCATTACTCTGATTTTCTCTCACTGTAATATTTATGCATTATACATCCTAACTGAGCAACACAAATAAAGGAAAATCATAAACTACTTGTGACAAGGGAGAAATTATACAAAGATAGATTTTGACATCTCCCAAAATTTTCTGACAAGCAAAAAAAAAAAAAGGTTATCAGAATTTTTGGGCCAACTTTTCCTCCAAAATTCTCTGACAATTTTTTTTTTTTTTTTTTGGGGGGAAAAAAAAATCAGTTTCAAAAGGGGGGGTGGCACACTTTAATAAAGAGGGGGCACAATGAACACTTTTCTTTCAAAAGGGGGGGGGGAGCACGGGCCAAAAGTGCCCCCACCCCCTGAATCCGCCACTGATTCCTAGGTCCACACATGAATAATTTCTTGTCATCTAGAAAGTTTTCTGATGGTATAAATACATTTAGTAATCCCGAAATAATAATAATAATTACCCAGTTCGTAATTAGTTCATGGTACAAATGACCCTGAAATGACCGATTTGTTTTGGTAGTTGCGCTACTTGTTTAACATCACGTTTAACCCTTTCAGGACAGGAATTGGGTAAATTGATCACATTTCGTTCTTCAAATTGGCAACAATAATATTTTTCTTTTAGTGCTACATGGTTCTAACAAAATGTAATGTCTTTGAAAACAATAAACATCATTAGAAATTTAGTTGAAAGTTGAAAAAATTGCCAATTTTGTTAAAAAACAGTGATTTTGAACCTCTCAATGAGTTGCCAATTTAAGGATTTTGAAGCTTATTCTCCTTTTTAAAATTCCTGGCATCAAACGCAATATGGTCATGCAACAAAAATGGAAACAATGTGTGTAGAAATTTTTGCTCTTTCTACTCATGCATCTGGTATATTTTTTAGAGCTCTGAATCAAAAGTTATTGAGCCAAACCACAAAATGTGGTCAGTTGTCTCGAAAGGGTCAACATGTAAAATCATAATGGTGCGCACATTGTGGTGCATAAAATGACTCTGTATAAAGGTCAATTGTATTCAGTTCAAATGACCTTTATCTGCGCATGCGCAAATTGTAATTATGAACTGGATTAACACTGGCGTGTACCTTCCTTTGCAGATTCAGATTCAGATTCTAATCAAATGTACACAAAAATTAAAGAATATTCTAAGGGAAAAGAAGAAAAGTCAATCAGGGCCCACTTGCATAAAAAGTTGTGATTAAACGCAACTCAGGAAAATTTAACGCAATTCCCAAATACGCGATCCTGATTGGTTGAAAATCAAGTTGCGTTTAATTTTTTGAGTTGCGTTTGATCGCAACTTTTTAGGCAAGAGGACCCAGGAGTCCTTGAGGATCAAGATGACCAAGTAAAAAAGATCAAAGAGAAAAATCTTCTCTAAAGAAAATTATATTTGTAAGTAGATTTTGAACATTCACCCAAGTGCATTTAAGAAAGGCACTAAAAAGAGAAATAAAAATACAAAAGAAGTAAGTTCTATTTGTACACATTAAGCACTGATCATTTTTTGCTTGAAGCTTCCCTATGTCCCCCCCCCCCCCTCCCCCACCAAGCAGTTATAAATATATTCATGCAAAAGTCGACAAAGTATATCTAAACTGAAAAAAGTATAAAAAGTACATTCACACAAACAGTTCACAGAAATGGTACTCACAAAAGAGACTTGATATTATCAGTTCAAATTTCACAATCTGCTGCGAAATGTATTTTCAGTCTTCCTTGCATTTAGGCAGTTTTATAGTTTTTGTGCATTTTTTGAAAAATGAAGGTGGCAATGAAGGTCCTGAGATATGATATAGACACTACAATAAAAACACTATAATAGTTACACATTGATGATGTACACTTGCTATATCATACACAATTCAAAAGATGTAGACACTTTCTACTTTCTATACCAAGCTATGTGATTTAAAGTTCATGTTTCTGAAACTAACTTAAAGACATAAGTGGCACTTGTCTATATCTTTGCTTTTAAAAAATTTCAATAAAGAAAACTCCAATAAATTTCTATTTTACATCATGGAAGGTTTCTAAAATTGATGCAATCCACTTGCTGTTGTTTTTCTAATATGGGCAAATAAAAACATCTAAAATTGGCAGGTAAGACGGGTTTGAGGTTACATCAAACTTTCAAAAAATTATTCTAAGAAATTAACAATCACAAAACATTCTATGACAGCAACTCTAAAGAAGTCTTAAGAAGGACTTTGAGATTTTTATGTTTAAGCTGCTGGATAATTTGTTGCTTGATGTAATTATGTTCTAAAACACATGCTAACAAATTGTCAGAATGAAAACGAGCCACAAATTCTTATTACAAGTACTGAAAAAATGCCACGAAGAAAACTTTTTTTAAAAAGAGCTTTGTTCATGATGTCCTCCAAGTAATCTTTGTTTTACTCTTTCTCTCTTTGACGGTATGATTTATTATCATTTTGTTACATCATGGAAAGCATTTGGCCTACTTATTCTGTATACATGTATTTATATCATATATACAGACTTATTCTCAAAAAGCCTCCCTGCTTAAAAAAAGTTTTTAAGAATAAAACAAAAAATAAATCATGTGCATTTGGTAGTTACAGGATAAATAATGCACACATACATGTACCTACTCGGCCTAACAGCACAAAATACATGGCAGTTGAAGAATAAACTATAGCCACGGAATAATCATGATAGATTTATCTCAAAGTAAAAATGCTCATATTAAGCTTTTCAGACAGTGGGTGTGGTTTAAGAGAAGGGTGAGTTCTTGGAAAGGTAAAAAAATAGTTTGTGAGCTTTCTAATTCTTTTTGTGTTAGTTTGGAAGATTATTATAGTAGAAATGTCCCCTGAAAAGGATTGCTCTTCAAATGCCCTCACATTCAAAATAAGAAAAGAAACCGCTGAAATGTTCGGGCTGAACATTTGTATGCAGTCCCATATACACATTTCTGTGTGCAGTGCATGTGACTCTCAGCAGGAATGAGTCAATTTCTTATCATTTTGGTGATTCCAAAACCTTACAGCATACATCAATTCTTACAGCATACATTAATTCTATATTCAACCTTTCCCAATTGCTTTGAGACAGTTTCTTTCACAAATCAATCTCATGACCAGAACTCAACTTTATCTTTAAGCTTGTCATGACACAGTGATGGTGAGGATGATAGGTGGAGGAGTAGGAGGAATAAAGGAGGAAGAATAAAGAGTTGAGGAAGATGGATGAGAGAGACACAGGGAGAAAGGATAACCTGGGGGGTGTTTCATAAAGCTGTTCGTAAAGTTACGCATGACTTTAAGAACGACTTTAATATGAAATGCCAGATAGGATGCCCAAAGTTTTTACTGATGTTTTAACAAAGTGTGACTGTATTTTCAATAACCTCAATTAAATTATGGCAAAAAATATACTTTGCATTAAAAATGTTTGTTACAATAAAAATGTTAATCTACATCAGCACAGTTCAACTTTAGTTGATGCAGTTAAAAATGATTGAGCATCCCATTTGGCTTGTCCTATTTAAGTCATTCGTAAAGTCATGCGTAACTTTACGAACAGATTTATGAAACACCCCCTGGGCCATGTCTTATAAAGAGTTGTGATTGAATTGAATTGATCGCAACTTGAAATCAATCGCAACTCCCACCTCTTAATCTTAAGTACACAGTTGCGATTCATTTTAAGTTGCGATTGATTAGAATCAATCGCAACTCTTTATAAGACGGGGCCCTGAAGAGGAGAAAAAAGAAAAGGGGTAGAAGGTGATTGAAAATGATGAAACACAAAGAAGAGAATGATGACAAAGTGAAATATAGCTTTGGAAAGTTGGAGAGAGGACTGAAGACAAACAGCTGATGGCAGCAAAAGATGAAAAGCAATGAGCCTAATTCACACATTACAAGGTACACTGACTAAAAAAAAAAAGGTAATTAAATTTTTTAAAATGGCATCATCAAAATAAAAACCATCTTACATGTAAATTCTTACTTATCTGTGTATTGTAAGATACAGAAATGTGAAGATCACTATGCATGTGTCTAAAAATTTGACTGATGCTTTTTCTTTTTCTCTCTTTTGTTTGACACAGTTTATCTCACGATGTGTGAACAAGGCGTAAGATATATGTACATAGGCAAAGAATGGAAACATGAGATACAGAAAGTCAAGCTCTACTTATGATAGATAATGACAGTGATATCTATTTTCAGAATAGAACATTAGGCACAAAAAGAAAATAAATATACAATAAATAAACATGTATTTGCATATTTGATATAAACAAAGAGTTTTCAGATATTCTTCCTGAGTGTGAGAATCGTTTTGTGATTCAATCAACAGGTAAGGATCACATATTCCATGACACTATGAGCCAGTACCTGAAGAGGATGCACCCACACTGTCCCCAGGATCAGAGTTCCTACCACTCTTTTGCCGAATTCGTCTCTCAGCAGCCTTCAGCAGCTTGGCACAGTCCACAAACTCATCAGTTAATGTATAATCCAGTTCATTTAAAGTATCATTAACAGTATCGTCCAATTTCCTCTTTTCGGGAGATCGCCCTGTAGATGCAAGAGCATTTCTTTGGTAAACGTTTCTGGAGTTCTCAGCAGCAAATGTAGTAGTAGCAGCCACAGCATGTGTGACCTCTGGGTGATCTCCAGATGGTTTCTGAGTCTGGGAGTCAAACTCAAGCTGTCTTCTTGGGCTCTTCTTTGATAAAGTCCACTGGGAACAAGTGCCTCTCTCTGCATCAATTGCAGCATTGTCAAAACTTCCATCCAGTGCTCTATCAACCTTGGTATCTGAACTCAGCCTTAGATTATTGAATAAACTGCTAGGAGTAGTAGAAGAAACACAATGTGTACTTGGTTTATTTCTATCATCAGAAAGAGAAATACGTGCTATTGCATGGCTACTCTTAGATGACTCCTGGAACTTTGAGTGAAGTCTTTGATCAGTCACACCACTTGTGGACGGAGAATACAGCAGAGAATCCCCTTTATTGGAGTAAAATTTCTTAGCAGCTGGTTCATCACCTTCCATTTTATATGGACTCACTGTTAAACAGTCATCTCCAGGATTGGGACTGTCTGGAATACCCATGATGTCTGAATCTCCAACCTTGACAGAATCTCTTGACTCTTCATCAAGGCAGCTATCCATTGTGAGCGAGGGATTAGTCCTGGGTTCCAGAGGACCATGAGCTCGTTCATACCTCTCCAACTTGCACTCCAGCTCTTCCACGTAGACATCACTACGTTCCAACGCTCGTTTCAGTTGTTTCACCTCCTGCTCGCTCTTGTCCAGCTTGGCCTGTTGAGCAGCTTGGGCATATTTCTCATATCTGAAAAATCAGAAAACATGAATGTAAGATTGGAAAACGTTTGGGTTATCCTGATTATTGATTGCTACAGACACTGAAGAAAAACCACCTTATATGTTAGAATCGAGAAAATTTGGAAGACATTTAGCAGATAATAAACTTATAAGGTCACACAGCATTTTGTTTTATTTATGGTCAAAGCAAAAGGTTAATCAACAATTATAAAGCTTGTACTGATGCATTATAATGGATGCATTTGTAATGTAATCCCACTAAACTATGACAAGTTTAGTATGTATACTAAAATACCTTAATTGTCTGAATAATCAGGCTGGATCAAAATGTTGTAGGTCTCAGTAACTGCATTATTTCAAGAAAATCATTATTTCACTGCGAGTTACAATCATTACATTGTGAGAGCATGATAAAAATAAAGATAAAAGGAAGCACAATGCAGAGTCTGTCCACAATAACAATTATGGGATTAGAAATAACTGAAGCTTGTCTGCTAGATCAATTCTGCTCCCCTATTTATCTATAAAGACATTACTCCTCCATTCAATATACCAAAAAAAGAAATGACAGTTGACGACAAAGCATCTTTAGATATAAGAGATATAATATTAATCAATACATTACTTCACATAAAGTGTAATATTCACTTTACTATTTCTAAAATCATAGACTAAGAACAGGGGAAGTTACAGGCAAATGGTGGATTTGTGGAAGAGGGGATTGGTCATATCAACCTCAGTGGAAAATGCTTGAAATAGCCTACAGAATGAGATAAGATTTTGAGATAATCTTATCTCATCCGAAGGATGATTTGAGTAACGCAGATGATCTTATAAACCGCTTCATTGTCAGATGTAGACAATAGTTACAAGGAAACAAGGGGGTAGAGCATGTCTGGGGCAGAGCTACCGACAAAGGACAGTTATTGATCAGCACTATTGTGGTCCAAACTTTCTTTTGTGGTGACCATTCAGCCTCCAGAATGGACGCTGATAGCTTGGAGTGTAAACAGTCATGAAATATTAAACAGGGTGCTTGACTTGGACCCACAAATATCTTGCATAATTTAGAGGGTAGGGGGAGTGTCCCAGCACCCCTGGTCTGAGGACAAGGGAATTGTCTGTGACCCACTGGCGTGACATATTGAATAAGTTTCACTTGTCCTCTCATTATTTGTGACTTGCCTCTAACTTATAACTATAAATAAAAAGGTGTAAGCATATGAACTGACTAAGCTACAATGACTTTGAAGTTTCAAATTTTGAAAATTGCTTTCTGTTCAGGCTTGAAGTTTACTCTCAAAACTAGATGGATGTTTTCCTACAAATTTTGTGTCAAAGGGTGTAATTAACTATACAATAGCTTTCATAATGTTGAAATCAGTCAGTTCATATCTGCATTAGTTGTTGTGGATACTAGATTTATCAG
This sequence comes from Heliocidaris tuberculata, assembly GCA_025618425.1. Lineage (NCBI taxonomy): Eukaryota > Metazoa > Echinodermata > Echinoidea > Camarodonta > Echinometridae > Heliocidaris > Heliocidaris tuberculata. The sequence continues at coordinate 3,622,642 of CM046846.1, read as the reverse complement.
AATAACTAAAAATATCTTAATGCCAATAAATATTCATCTGTAAAAAACAAAACAAAAAAAAACAATGTTTCCTAGTGGGTGGTAAAAAATGGTAATGTTGTTTCTAATCTAATTAATCTAGGAGAGAATATTTCTAAATGTATAATTCAAAGCATCACGATCATGCACAAACATCAGGAATATTAGTTTTAGTCATGAAGATATATAAAAACAACAGTACTGTTTTGAACCGCTGTTCCACCTACTAACCACCCACTCAGTAAAGAGAGGCCAAACAGACATGGACATTTTGTTTTTCATGCTTGATATAATCCATGCAGCATTCCAATGGAGCATGTCATGGAAAACAAAACTAGAAAAGGGGAATTCTCCTTGATTGCACTAAATTAGAAAATTGATATCAGGATTGAGAGGGGTGATTTCACCTTGAGAGAGGGAAGTATCATAATTCATGCATGAATGTCGAACTTCGTCGGGTGCCAAAGACAATAACACATTTGCTAATTACTACTGTGTCATGCTATATGACCGCACATCTATACAATATTTCAGACTGGGTGCCTTGGGAAAAAAAATCAAGAGATTAGTTAGTGTATTTTTTCATTTTGAGAGTTTTGGACTCCACAAGATTATTAAAAGAATGTAAAATTATCAAAGTTATGCAAAGTCTTTGAGGGCAATTGATCCCACTTTCTAACATTTCTTGATTTTTTCTAGAGACATACCAAACCGAGAAACATTTGGTTCAAAAACCATAAAATTCAGGCTTATTCGATAGAGATATTTTG
>CM046846.1:3567572-3621354 GCA_025618425.1 Heliocidaris tuberculata | reverse complement strand
GGTACTCTATCCCGACATCAATGTTCAATCGTAAATATCTTTAAAATATAAACGATCGATCAGCTTATAAAACTCAGGCGATTCCTGTCTGACCTAAAGGTTTGCAATTATGATTACAGCATTAGCTGGAACAGTGATTTTTTTTTTTTCAGTCCTGGGCAAAGTTAATCAATCACTTTAAAATCTCACTTTGCCTTCAAAGAATATTGTTTCATGTGAAGGCTATGAATTTCAAGGTTAGCACCAATCTAATATACTCTGCATCTCATTTGTAGCAAGGTCAATCTTGAAATCCATCATCTTTCGACTAAACATCCGGAAGCACTTTAATGTAACAAGAGATCAGATTGAGGTGGACATCATTCACATTGTTGATAACGGTGTTCTTTACAAATCACTGTTAACAAGGTTTACGTTTAAATCCTTTATATCCTCACAGAATATCCGGAAGCACCGATATGCATCCAGGGATCAGTTTGAGGCAGACATCAACCAGATTGTTGATAACAGTATTCTTTACAATGGTGAAATGAGTCCTCTCACTATGGTGGCTAAGAACATGCTTCTAATGGCACAAAAGAAGATGCAAGAGGTAACATTTATTTTGTTAGAGGCAGGAGGGCTTATGTATCATGAGATGGAAAAGGGTGGCTAAGAACATGCTTCTAATGGCACAAAAGAAGATGCAAGAGGTAACATTTATTTTGTTAGAGGCAGGAGGGCTTATGTATCATTAGATGGAAAAGGGTGGCTAAGAACATGCTTCTAATGGCACAGAAGAAGATCTATGCAAGTTGTAACATTTATTTTGTTAGAGGCAGGAGGGCTTATGTATTATATGAATCAAAGGGTGGCTAAGAACATGCTTCTAATAGCTCAGAAGAAGATGCAAGAGGTAACATTTGTTTTGTTAGAAACAGAATGCCTTATGTATCATTAGATGGAAAAGGGTATTTGTGTGCTTACAGTTTTAGTTAATGAGATTACCTTTGCTTTAGGCATTCATATTCCTTGATCACAGCTTAGTTTATTATATACATTGTTTTACAAAATTAATGGAAATATTTCATTTTGTTGGAAAGTTTGTACTTTTAATATTTTATATTTCATAGTAATGGAAATAATCATATTTCACTCTTCCAAATTAGGTAAGGAATGTATGTGACTATGTGTTGGTTAATCATTTGCAATTCATGCATCGGCAGTTTGTTAATATGTTTTGTTATTAACAGAAATTGAAATAGAAATGTATAAACAGAATAAGTCTATAATTTTGGCATTCATGATAGTTTGCTTTCCATAGATGCTCATCTAAATTTACATCTGAAATGATTAAGGTGAGGTTTAATCAGGCCTCCGTAGTAATGTTTGTATTGAAAATCATTTAAACATATCTACCTTCTCTTTGTTACAAAGAAATCAGTAGTAAAAGTTTCTGAAACATTTTACTTCATTTTCCAACTATGTAGAAAACTGATAAGCTCTCTCGCCTGGAGATGGCCATCAACCCATTGCTAGGTGATGATGATCAACTTGCCTTCTCTTTTATCCTGGATAACATTCTAACAGCCCTCAAGCTTGTACCAGAGGTAAGAAGCTCAAAGATCTCTCTCTTAGACCACTCTGAAAACCTAACTTCACGTTTAATATTGTATGTTCCTATCACAGTTTTAGATCTATTCTTTTCAACACAAAAACTTAACCTCAGAATTTAGTGGACATTGAATTCCTTTCCCGAGTTCTATGAATTTGAAAACAAATCATGACAGAAGATGGTAAAATTTGTTATTAATGTAGTACATGACTTTAAAATTGATAAAATCTTTTTTTGACTTTAAAGGTAGATTTATCCATAATTCAACTATAGAAGAAACTGTGAAAAATTGTGTAATAGCACTAGCCATAGTGTTGTTAGCTCATCCGGCCCGAATGGGCCAGATGAGCTTATGCCGTGGCGAGGCGTCCGTCGTCCGTCGTCCGTCCGTCCGTCCGTCCGTCCGTCCGTCCGTCCGTCGTCCGTCCATCGTCTGTCGTCCGTCCACAATTTCAAAATGCTTCTTCTTCACCATTTCTTACCCGATTTTAATTCCGTTTGCTTTATATGATAGCACTAGGTGGGGGATTCGAAACTTCTACACAGAATTTTGAAACTCATTAAATATGCTAATTTATGCGCATTTCTCAAAAATCACAAAAATTGCTTCTCCTTCCTCATTTATTGACCGATTTCGATTTTTTTTGTTCCATCTGAAAGACTTTCATGAGGTTCATTGAACTTCTACACAGAATTTTGAAATTTTGTCTACAAAATTAATTATGCTAATTTATGCGATATTTATTCAAAAATCACAAAAATTGCTTCTTCTTCCTCATTTATTGACCGATTTCGATTTTTTTTTTCCATCTGAAAGACTTTCATGAGGTTCATTGAACTTCTACTCGGAAATTTGAAATTTTGTCTAGAAAATTATTTATGCTAATTTATGCGAAATTTATTAAAAAGATCACAAAAATGGCTTCTTCTTCCTCATTTATTGACCGATTTCGATTTTTTTTTTTGGTTCCATTTGAAAGACTTTCATGAGGTTTATTAAACTTCTACTCAGAATTTTAAAATTTTGTCTAGAAAATAGTCACTGTCTCCTTCCAAAACCACATTTAGCCAGATCTGCAATAGGCACTTCATTATCTGTACATGCATGTAACCAATACATGTACATTTCATCGATTCATTACAATGTCTACTGTGTTCAAAGTACAAATTGCATCAATTTCTTTGCTGCATGCCGGATGAGCACCACATCATTGATGTGCTAGTTTTACTAACATAGTTTACAGTTATTGCCTTGTCTTCTTTCTAAAATGATATGTGCCCTGATTAATGTGAAAGGCTAACCTCAGCATCTAATGTTATTCATGTTGTTTTGTTTCAGTCCTGGCCATTCCATAATCCTGTGAATCCTAAGAAGGTTAGAGATTACTACAAGATCATCAAACATCCTATGGACCTTGAGACCATCAGGAAGAACATTGCTAAGCACTTCTACCACTCATCAGAAGAGTTCCTCAAGCATGTGGAGCGTATCCGGGACAACTGCATCCAGTACAATGGTTAGTTGCCTTCACTGTACCTCAGTGTTACAGCTTTAGTTAATGTCATTATCAGCAACATCATTATAGTCATCATCATCATGGTTGCATTCAGCATTAACCCTTAAAGGGCCAGGTGGTGTGGAATCCAACCCCCTGGATGTTCGAAGATATTTTATGTTGCGCTGCGAGCTTACATGACTTATTGCCTACAGTCTTACGCACCTTTTGATACAAAATTTATGAAATTTCGACCAACGGGTAATGCGCAGCGTCAAAAATTGCCAAAATGATCATTTCTCCATGTGTATTGTACACAATGCAGAATTTTTAATTCGCGAGTACAAATAATCAGCGATAATTCAAAAATTGTTTGAGATATAGATATGAAACTCTACAGGGTTATTCTTAATAAGATACTCTGTGCGCCAAGTTGCAGAAATTTTCATCACTCCGTGGCTGAGATTCCCCACCCCCTCCCCCGGCTGAGAGAGGGCCAAAATAACCAGGTCTCTTTAGGGTTTTTTTTTTCCCCCCTCTTCCCCTTTTTCTATTTGAGCTTCCCTTTCTCCATCTCAAGTCTTGTTTACAAAGTTCAGTTTATCCTTTGAGTAAAGAAAGTAAATTTTGATATGGCAGATGAGATTTGTTCTGTTCACTATATCTTTCTTAGATGCAATTTATAAGAAAACTGCCCTCTTTTCCCTTCTCAAAATGAATGAGTGTGAATGAGTTCTTATTCTTATAAAAGCTAAATTTTTTTATATCTTAACAAACTAAAAATTGTGTGCCCAAACTATGATAAAAATGCAATGTTGAGTTTATCTATGATTATTATTATAATGAGTTTTAATATTTACAAATTTATAGTTTGTATTTTTTGCTTATTTTGTAATATTCTAATCTAATAATGGAAAATATAGGGTACAAATTTCAGTTGTAAGAAATTTTGAAGAGTACAAAGGCCCCCCAATTAAGCTTGATATTTTGTGTTATTTGACATCTATTTTACAAATCCTTTATTTCTTTCAGGCAAAGAGAGTCAGTTGACGGCTGTATCTGAGAAGGTCCTGGAGACATGCAAGAGTAAGCTCCTGGAGAACGAGGAGCACATCTCACAGCTAGAGAGAGACATAGCACTGGCCCAGGAAGCTGTACTCAAAGGAGCTGAGACGGAGAGCCTCAACGCAGCTCCACATACACCGATGAGTGGCCTCAATGATGATAGTATGCTAGGTGAGTTTTGAGTATGCTGCTTCCTACCTCTTCTACCCCTACCCATTCTATTGTTGCTTGCTAGATCCCCTTGCTAACCCAACTTCCCTTACTATCATACTCATCACCTCTATATGCTACCAGTACCCCACCCTTATTCTTCCTCTCACTAAACTGTACCCATGTTATTGTTATCCTTCTTTTGCATGCTACTGTTATACTTTTCTAATAATCGTTCACCATGAATCAAGTGTTTCTAATTTTGTTTTGCAGGATTTGAGGAGGACAGTTTGGCTAGCGGTGACAGAGAAGGGCTGGGAGAGATGGAAGGAGAATACATTGATATTGAAGGAGAAGATGTAAGTATCAGATGCAAAGTATAAATATCGTAATTGAGATGTTTTGCTGTATCAAAGTGTTGATAGATATTAATCCAATGGATGGTATCCTGTTTTGAATTTCAAAAAGTGTCCATAATGTTCCTTCATTTACTTGGGTTTTTTTTTTCCACTCTTTATTCTGAAAAATTAATTTGTGTTCCAGCTTGCAATCCATGGCTATCCATTTCTCTAGCATTGTTTAAATGTATTTAGAGAATTAGATATAGACCTGCATATCATTACAACATTTCATGTCACATCTTAGTAGCATAATTTGTAAACAATCTATGGGCAAGTGGAACTATGAATTGTGAGTTCAAAAGCAGTTTTTTGTAACATACCACATGAAAAGCTTTGTTGAAGTAGACTTTGTCAGTTTATATGGTCTGTTGCATCATAAGAAGAGAATGGCTGAGTATTTATGATCAAATTTATTCACAACTAACATTAAAAAACATGCTTTTATGAAAGTGGGATAAAAACAGTATTTAAAAACAGTGTTCGGTTCATCAGAAATGATATTTAATTATGGGAGGGGAGTGTTTGAACAAGAGCTAGTGGTTTCCATAAGCGAGGAATAAACTTTGAATGTGATTTTGACTGGATGATACTCTTGCAGAGTCGGACCATGGAAGGTTTCCACGACGAGAGCAGTGTCCTGGCCAACGATCTCCAGCTTTCTCCAGACAACAGCGAGGACGATGACGACTTTGAATCAGAGGACGATGAGAGCAAACAGGGCATGTCACGCAAGCTGAGTGATGAGGAGCATGATGAGGAAGATGAGGATAACGAGATGGGAGCATCAACGTCAATGTCGGCATCGATGATGATCGGGGGTATGTTTGGAGACGAGGCTCGTGCTGCAATGTTCCAGGATGATGATGATTCAAGAAGCTCCATATGGATGGAGGATGAATCGATGGATGTAGGAGATAGCAGGCTATCTCTCTCACAATCATTTGGACTAGGAAAGCACCATCAGATGGAAGACGAAGAGGAGGATGACGAAGAAGATAGAGAACAAAGCAGAGATGATGTCGAAGGAGATTTAGACGATGACGCTGATGATGATGACGACGATGACGGCATGGTGGATCTTGATGAAGAAACGTGAAAGATTTGTGGGAGAAATGTTGATCATATATCTATCAAGGGTTGCCTAGATAGGTAGTTAGTCAGTCTCTCCTTTGATGGTGTTTGATTTGGCAGTGTGCAGAAGGATTTTGCTCCAAATGGAAAGGAGATTCACTCATCAAATGTATCTGCTGCGGAAAAGATCATTCTCAAGATGAGGAGAGTAAATTACTGTCGTCAATGTGATCTTGTATTCAAATGTTGTTGAGGAAGTTTGCTGAATTGGAAAGGTATTATCAAAGAAATTTTCCCCACCCATATGTATCTCACACTGATCTGAAAATTAATTTGCTTGCTTGTTATTTATCTGCAGATCAAGCATAGATGTAGAAATATATACAATTGAAAAAATACAGATTTATTTGTAAATTAATCATCTCTTTGTAAACAACGAGTTATTTCATCTCAATCCACTTTAATATCATTTGTTTTTCAAGGACGTTAATGTGATATAATATTTATCGTCTGGTGCTAGGTAAGTGACAATAGAGTTCACTCTTGTGTATTTTTAAAAGGAGATAGAGAGAGGTTATCGGCCCCGTTGTATTCAAGCATGGCTCAACATTAACACTAGTTTTAGAATGGACCCCTAAATTTAAAATGCAAACAGCAGCCCTGTACACCCAGACCACAAAAATATCACTTTGTCTTTATTTTCCTTCTCAAATACTCAATAGTGGACTTTGAGTTTGTATTTTGTGATCCAATTTTTGTTTCTACAATTCTTCATGTCTATTACATATGTTACTATTGAGAACTCACCATATCTTGAAAATTCAATAATTGTCTGTAACAACTTCTTGTTTGCTGCCACCTTGTGTTCAAGTAATGTAAATCCTTGCTGCTAGTGTGATATTGCCATTGATCTCTACCAGTGGATAAAGCAATGCCCTCTACGTTTGATGCAACCGGTCGCCATGTTTAGGCTCGCAGAAAAACACTGCCGCTGTAGTACTGTTTCAATTTTATGCATTTTTAGAATCAAATAATTCAGCACTGTGAAGTCTTTTCCACGAATTAACTGCAAAATCAGGCAAAACAAGTGTATTCTATAAATTCTAAAGGAGATTTACTGTGACAATCAGTATAATGTACACAGGAATCGTACACAGCAGACAATGTCCCACATACTGTGTTTGAATGTAGCCATATCAACTGTTGGCATAGAGCCGTGCGTACGAGGCTATGTGCACGTGGTAGGGATCAATGGATATTGCACTAACCCATTTTGTGGATGGCAAATCCCCCAAAGTTAAAGCCAAGAAAATTGCCAAATGCAGTATTATTCAGCTTATTATAGATGAGTCATGTCTCAAAAAGTGTTGAACCTCTACTTTGAGTGATCCAGTCGACCTATGAAAAAAAAAGGAGTATTTTGTTCATGGAGATGTGGAGTATAAGCAGAATGTCATTAACTTTAATAGTATTCCATAAAAGTCAGCAACATATTTTTATTGCGTACGGTGATCATTCATGAGCAAGAGATACAGATGCTTTACATTTGCCCTCATTGTTGTGCATGTGAATCCAAAAACCTGATATAAACTGATTACATTTCTATTTGTGCAAAAATGATGGATTGGGCCTATGTTGATTCATAAATGAAACTTTGTAAATAGTGTAAATATCCTACCTATGTAAATAAGTGACTGTAGATCACAACCTGAAATGTGTTCAATATCCTGGCATGTTAGGATATGTACTCATGCCATTGTTGATATCTCTAGAAATGAAAATAATAAGATATGCAGAAAGAAAAAAGATTCTAATTCTCGGATACTTTGTTGACAAATGTCCTTACTGATGTAATTAATTGGATGAGAGTCAAGGAAGTAAGTCAAATTGTATGTGTGTAAAGCATGATAACACAATGCAAAGGGATGAATGTGCAAACTAGAATTGTGCGTACACAGGATAGATGTAAAGCAGAAAATTGGAGTAATATAAGTGATATGATGACAGTGATGATGCTGATGATGATGCTGAAGATGGGATGATGATGCTGAAGATAGTGATGATGATGATTATAATGCTAATGACCATGATGATGACGGTGATGATTATGATGGCGATGCTGATGATGCTGATGGTAATGATGACGATGATGTTAATAATTATGGTGGTGATGACAATGATTATTACGGTGATGATTATGAGGGTAAAGATGACTAACGATGGAGATTATGATGATGATGATGATGGTAACAATAATGATAATGGTGATGATGGTGGTGATGATGGTGGTGATAGTATGAGTTCTAAAAAAATTTGAAATAGTACTGGTAAAGGTAAAACTAAAGAAAAAGTGAGTTCTGGTCATGCGATTACATTGTTAAATGATATTTCTAGAAACAATTGGGAAAGGTTGATTACATAGTAAATAAAAAGTGGTGGATACTGTGATGTTCTGGAATCATCAAAATAATGGGGGCCATAGTAGGAGCGTTCACGTCGCGGTCCCTTTCAGGTTCTTCCAAGACCCTGCGAATCCTGCTACCACATCTCACACTGTTATCACCGTTTTCACTGATGACAACCCAGTTTATCTGGGTGTTACCCTTGATCGGTCTTTGACCTATAAAGCTCATGTCAACAAGTTGAGAGGGAAAGTCAGCACCAGGAATGCCCCACTCCACAAGCTGAGCACATCAAACTGGGGAGCAAATCCTACCACCATCAGGTCAACAGCTCTGGCTCTCTGTTTCTCTACTGCCGAGTATGCCTGCACAATGTGGGGACGTTCAGCCCATGCAAAGAAGATAGATCCTGTGCTGAACACAAGCTGTCGTTGCATCACCGGTTGCATGAAACCCACCAAGATAGACCACCTCTATCTTCTCTCTGGTATCGCTCCCCCTGAGATAAGACGGACAGTATCCAGCCGAAAGGAACGTCTCAGGCAATCAGAGGATGAAAGACACCCCCTCTATGGTCACCCTTTGGTACCTCAACGCTTGAAATCGGGGAAAAGTTTCCTTGCTTCTGTCTCCCCTTTAGAGGGCAGGACAACATCTACACGCCTTAAACTATGGGAAGAAAGACTGGAGAAACTTCAAGAGGATACACACATGGCTATTGATCCATCTGAGTCACTCCCTGCAGGTTCTAAAGTATCATGGATCACATGGCGTAGCCTTAACAGACTGCGAACAGGCATGGGGAGGTGCAAGGCAAACATGCTCAAGTGGGGATATACCGACACTGCGGCGGACTGTGAGTGTGGGCAGGGCCTCCAGACTATGCTCCATCTCCTGAGCTGTGACCGGTTGCATGACACTTGCACCGAGAGGGGCCTGGCAGTGGCTAATGACGTGGCTCTTACATGTGCTAGACATTGGGAAACAGTAGTGTGATGACCCGAAATGATGATGATCAAAATGATTTTTTTATAATTGATTCAATCTTATTGAAAATCACATGCAATGCATTAAAATCAGTATATATGACCACACACATGTGGCATGAATGTTTGGTCCAAACTTTTCATCTATGATTGTATTATACTTTGAAACACATTGAATTGTCAAATTTCCTTTACATGTTATATTCCTTTGTATATTATTATTTCATAAATCTTAGGTTTGCTATATTAAAATATCATTCAATGTATTTTTTAAATTGTACCATACATTAGATTAGTTTATGACATGAAGTATACGATGCATATCTATATATTTCTAGTGTTACTTTTTAACATTTATTTTTTTTTGCAAGGTACATTGTATTTTTATCAGTAGTATGTACATAATCGTTGTCAAGAGCCCACTTTCCCTCTTTCTATCTGCCCCCTTTCACTCTTTCTTTCTCTCTCTCTCTTTCTCTCTCTCTCTTTCTTTCTCTCTCTCTATCCCCCTTCTGTTTTCCCATCTCTCTGAATCTTTTCATCTCTCTCTCTCCCTCTATCTTTTCTCCCCACTTCCTTTCCATCTTTCTCTTACTTTCTACATCTTTTGCCTCCCTCTCTCTCTCTCTCTCTCCATCTAAATCTCTTTCCTTTCTTTCTTTCTTTCTTTTTCACCTATTTCTTGGCATGATTATGATTACATGACTTTTAACTCAAATTTTTAAATTGCAATATTGTATAAGATTAATGGTATACAGTATACATGTTCATGCTCTTCATAAGTATGTAGATTGTATTGTGATATCTTTTGAAATGTATACTTGTGTTTTCCATCAATGTTTTATTCACGTGCAATTCAGTTACTTGTAACTGCGATACATGGAAATGATTCAATAAATACCATTTATCTATCTTTCTATCTATCTAAAAATTTTCGTCATATGTCCAATATAAGGACATTTGAAGAGCAATTCTTTTCAGGGGACATTCCTAAAATGATATTATTCAAAAGTAACCTAAAAAGAATGAGAAAGCTCACAAATTACTTTTCATCTTTACCATAACTCATTATCTCTAAATATACCAGTAAAAAGTGATATAAGATGTTCATATTATTACCATTATTATTATTATTATTATTATTATTATTTATTATTATTATTATTATTATTATTATTATTATTATTATTATTATTATTAATATTATTATTATTATTATTATTATTATTATTATTATTATTATTATTATTATTATTATTATTATTATTATTATTATTATTATTATTATTATTATTATTATTAATATTATTATTATTATTATTATTATTATTAATATTATTATTATTATTATTATTATTATTATTATTATTACTACTACTACTACTACTACTACTACTACTACTACTACTACTACTACTACTACTACTATTACTACTACTACTTCTACTATTATTATTATTATTATTATTATTATTATTATTATTGTTATTATTATTATTATTATTGTTATTATTATTATTACTTACTAATGATATTAGAAGGACGTAAGAAATAAATCCAACAGTCCGAGGACCACCTGGAAACTGGATCAGTGACATATTTTTATTTTCCAGCTTTGTATTCCCCGCGCCAACCTGAGGCCATCTCAAGAAGGTTAACCATATCTTGGGATGGAGAAAAAAATAATCAATTTCTTGTTTTGTCTAAAGACATAAATAACGAATTTTGTGGCAATGGGGGTTGAGAGGGGAAATTCCCATTTTCTCTTTTTCACATTGACTATATTCCAAGCTCTGTATTTCATCTGCATGGCAATGTATTGTTTGTTCGTGCATTATTAATGTCGTTTGTAAGACATATATGTATCTTTCTAATCTTTAGCTCAGAGAAGAGATTTGTTATTTTGCATAAAACCTTGAATAACAAGTAAAGTACACAAAACATTCAAAAGGAGAAACTGTAATAGAAAAAAAAGACATCAAATAGGAAGATATATTATAGGTGTGTTATTCATTAAACCAATGCTATCAATATAGCCTTTATAAACGGAAAAGCGATGAAAAAAAGAACCAAAATGAAAAAAGCAGCAACAACACAGCATAAGCTTCATTCGTCGTCAAATAGAGCGACGAAATACTAATCTACAGTCAGTGGAATCAAAGACATTATCTTAAGAGATGTATAAATCCAATGTAAGTCCGACTTCACTAACGGGTTTTTAATCAAACTGTACATGCATGTCGTTTTTTTAATCGTTTGCTTTCTTTTTTAATGCCGATAAATATTTTTTTAAAAAGAATGAATAAATGCATTGTACAAATGGATGCAGCAAAGATTCAAATTCATCATTAAATACATTTTACAATTAAAACATAAAAAACATGATTCAAAGACCTATATGAAGGCAAGATGTTACAACTTACATGCATACACAAAAATGAAGGGCCAGACTTGAGGAATACTGATAAGAAGACAACTTTATTGGGGCAGTATAAGTGTTTGGTTTGTATTAATGTCATTAGCAGAATAAAAAATAGTAATCAAATTCGCGATGGTAAAGCATTATAGACATGATAGAAGGGTGATGTATATAGGTAAGGAAATGAAGAGAGGAAAATTCACTGCACACACACACACACACACACACACACACACACACACACACACACACACACACACACAAAATGATTTGGAATGGATTCTGGTGCAAAGGAGATGGCTTTTTTTTTTAATTCGACGATGGGGCATTTTATCTGGAACTTTTCAGGAATGTCTGCAGACAAATAAAAAGTATAGTGTCAGAATGATCATCCTGAACGCATAACTGACCCTATAGCGTTTATCCTTTTTACCAATTTGGAATTTATGAGAGCTCCCTGTAAAGTAATAAAGAATACTGCTTAAAAGAAGAGTACTGTGTACTTTTGAAGAAAAGGATAATTATTTGTACTTATGTTTATTCGGCTGTCACAAACTGTTGATTCAGCCGGTATACATTCACTATATATGAAATAGGATTTGGTGGTGCTCAAACATGATTTTTACTCTTATTCTTTTATATTTTGAGTAGCACTAAAGTCATCATCTAGATCTTCATCATTATCATCATCATCAATATCAGCATCATTATCATCAGCACCAGCATCATTACCATAATCATCATCATCCTCATCATCATCATCATCATCATCATCATCATCATCATTATGACCTGTAAAACGAAATTATTGTATTACTGGGATAAATTACATGGGATAATAAATCATAATTTTATCCCATGATTTGATAATTTTATTTAGCTTGACAGAGAGGAAGGAGGAGGGAGAGAGAGAGAGATAGATGCTAGATTGTCTTTCAGCGTTTATATCCTTAAGTAACGTCTTGATTTTGTGTGCCAGATTCTAGCTTCATGTATAAAGATCAACAATAATTAACCTTATGTGGGTGAAACGAGCGATTTACGAGCAAAAATAAGTCGGTGACTTCAGGCAGAGTATACCACAAACAGATAGGCAGGGAGGAACAGAAGTAAGCAAATCCCTTGCGTTGCCCCTAGTCAAACAAATATTATTTTTGAAATGTAGCACTTTCATATCATGACAAGGTCCCGACATTTGCGATGATTTTGCCTTCCTCGGTCTTTTCTCATAACCACAAATCGTGAGATTTAGGTAGTTAAAAGGGAGGGAGAAAAACGAGGCTGATCCGCGTCTTGCGGAAGTGTAGGCAGCACGCTTTAGCGGAAAGGTCTAGTCTCTCTCCGCCTGAGGAGCCGGGAGCGAGAGCCGAGGACATTGCATTGATCGGAAATGCGGGTATTAGGCTGACAGTATACGCACCTGCTACCGATATGCGTGCAAATGTGTATAGGTCTATAGCTTCTACACCGGGGAGATAAGCTAGGAGGCGCCATCACGAACTACTCCCGTAGATGTAGAAGTAGTAGAGCAATGTGGTTTAAAGATGGAAGTAAATGTTTTTTATTTAGGTCAAACGTTAAAATGATGTTGATGGAAAGGACTGTTCCATATAGGTCCATGTCTATAGATTCACATACTTCTAAGATGTATACGGACAATGAAACTAAAAATCTTCTAATAACATAGAAGCAATATAACTTACAGGCTAATACAGCATCATTTCACAAGTACATGATGATCTATTATTGATATGATGTATTTTCCATTCTATCATAGGCCTATGGACTAAAAGTTATAATACGGCTACTGGTTTTATTTTTAATCATATCGATGACAAAAACAATTACATTTATATTAAAAATAATTATGATGATGATACAAAATTATCATAGGTGAACTAATAATAATTAACTAGAAATACAAAAGAAGTCTCCTACAGTGATTCAACGTCAAAATTTCCAATCTCTATAATTTGTCTTTTTGTTCAATACCTCGCTAGCCGTGTGCTTTTCATTCTATGTTTGATCTCTTTTTTTAGACTATAAACCATTTTTCCTCCCGACCTACTTTCTTTCTGCGATGTTCATCTCATTTTTTAGCTAATCAATTTTGTGCTTACCGTTTTAAGATCGTACACCTCCGAATGCTTATTTCTTTCTCCTCTACTATTTTCTCCAAACCTCTCTGCCTCTACTTTTCTCACTTTCCCTCTTTCTTTCTCTATAGCTCCCTCCCTCTCTCTTTCTCTCTCGCTCTCCCTTCCCCTCTTTTTTGATTTTGTCTCTTTCTCTGCATCTCTCTCTCTTTTCTCTCTCTCTCTCTTTCTCTCAGGTCATTTATGTTTGCTTAAGTACTTCTTCTGATCTTTTTTTCAATCTAGCATGCTTGCTCAAATTTCTTTCTGTGTTCACGGAAATATATCAAAGCATGTCGTCTTACGTGCGCGCAGTCGAATGAAATCAAGCGGACCACTGCGCGCGATTTTTCAGCTTACCCCTAGGTCCCTTTTTTCCCCGCGCTTTGGAAATCACCCCCCCCCCCCCCCCTGACATATTCTCAATCTCTCTCGGCTTCTCGCATTAGTAACACACAGCGCTCATTGCCTCCTCTGCTTGGGGAGTTCTTCAATTCCCAACTCTATCCTTTTCGCTTGCCTACTCCTTAATGACTAAAGAATCGGCTCTCTGCATCTCTTTTTTTTTCTCCTCCCTTCCCGTTGGTTACGACACGACAAGCAGACGTTGAAACTATCTTCGCTCCATCCCGATTCACCATTCGACACACTTGGTAGAATCCATTGCCTGAGGAAAGAAAATTCTTGTTATTGAGCCGTGGTAATTTGAATTCAGTTCCTCGCAGTTGTGTTAACTTTTTCCCCCATTTGGATGCCGAGGAGGATCATAGATGCATCTGCATAAGAATAAGCACCGTCCCGTATCATACCCATTCTCATTACCTCCGCTCCCAGCGTCTTATTCCGATGCTTTTTTTTTGTCTTTGGGTCCTTTTGCAAATCATCTTACCGCACGGCATTTTTCGCCGAGATGATATGATTTTAGATTTGAGGACGTGAACTCAAAGGATTGATATATTCTATTTTACTTCCCTGAAGGGTTTGAAATCCGTTTCAAATTCGATTCTTTATCCTCCAAACTTGAGATGAATAATCGGCTTAAAAGCGAACAACAACTTCTTTGAAATAAAAATAACATCATAGAGAAGAGGTTTATGATTATAACCGCACGGGACACACCGACCTATACCACCACACTCCTCTGTTTTGTTCTTTGAGAAAATCAAGAAGAAAATTGGCTGAGATGAAGAGATTCATGACGTCATGAAATTGCTTTTCAAATCTATTCTGGTCAGTTCTGTAAATCGAAAACTGAAATAAATGTCTTACGTTCTATGTGTTCCATGTTCGGAATATCAAACTTTACAAATTTCGCGTTGCGAATGATTATTCTTGAAAATATAAGTAACAAATATTCATAGTAAATAGTACAATGTTAAAAATGCGTTTGATGCTATGGTTGCAGAGATTCCCCAATAAAAACTGCCAGTCAAGTATCTAAATTATATCCTTTTTGCAGTATGCAGCAGACTATTGTTATGCTTCCAACATAATCAGGCAGTAAAAAAAAAATATGCATGTGGTTATTTGGGAAGGAAAAAATATAGTTATACGTCTTTTTTTAACTGCCGATTTCATCATTGAGTAGAATATTGCACTCAAAATGCATAAGGGAGTTTTCTAATATATTGTCAAGTTTGTTGTTGTGTAATCGGATTTGTAAACATTCTTTTGCAAAAACATGTTGAAGTAATGCATCGTTTGTATAAAACTGTAATTTTTTTTTAACTCAAAAAGTTGGTAAGGAAGTGTACAAACTCTGCCTTGTGCGCTCTAACTGTTGATTGCCTTGATATCAGAAACACTTTTGATGGCTTTTCGCAATCTGCCGAATAAAACTTTGAATGAAAGTGTTTCGATCAAAGGTTTCGATTTTATTTCCATGATTAATAAAGCTATCGCTACATTGCATCTAATTATTAGTTGGGAAAGATATGTACATAATGTGTCAATGATTCCTCAGTTGGAAGAGTTTTGAAAATAAATTATGGACAAAACGAATGGTTTGAGTGAGAAAATGAGTATGAATATAATAATGTTCAGATCAAACCAATAATCGGCTTAATCGATCTCATTCAAAATTTTATGGTATAAAAATCTATGAAATGATCCAAAATCGGGATAACCATTTGTGTCCAGCCAAACAGAACCGCTTACAACTTAAAATAAATTGGTATATTATTTTGTGCTTGTCCAACTATTCATTGTTTCTCAATTTTTCAACCAGAATAGAGCATAATATCATTGTAATCCCCAAAACTATTTCATCCATTAGATTCAATGAGGAAGCTGTAACCATGGCAACGGAAGGTAGTTACAGTGAATAAAAAGATTAACACTAATTAAATAATATTATGCGATTTCTCGAAAATTCTTGAGTAATAATTATTAAGCGAACTCTTAATTTATATTATGCTTATATCTATCTTTTTGTAAAACCCTTTAAAAAAATCTAACGACCGTCTTGTAAGAAGTTTAACCACCTTTTCCCAATACTGCATGTGCATTACGTCCACAATTTTATTCTTATTATTTATGGCATAGGCCAGCTGACGAATACTTTACTTTAACCGTTAGAGTGTGCCAACTGATAATATTTTCTTTATCATTAACAAGAGTTGGATTGATTCGGAAAATCGTAAACATGTCTAAAGATTAATGGTATGTTAATGAATATAGATTGGATGGGAACATATTACTCTTAATGTGATGAATTAAATGATGATAATTATCATTAGTATATAAATATTTATAATAATGATGATGAATGATAATAATACAAATTATGTCAATGAATAAAGATTGCATGGGGACATAACTCTTAATTATGTTAATGATGTTATTGAAAATGAATTTGTAAATAATGATAAGAAAAAGAAGAAGAAGAAGGAAAAGAATAATGATACAGAATGATAACAACATTCATAAGAACTCTCATAATTATGCTGTACATGTATATTATTATGTATCTATCTGTATTTGTGTTGATTATTACCTGTATGTATATTTTCAGTTGTAAATGCATGTAAACAAGACGAATTTCCTTATATGGACAATAAAGCAATATATATGATTTCAATAGAATAGTATAATAATATAATTACTAATGACAATTATATGCAATCCCATGATTATGGTTTTACAAAGTTCGTTGTTAGCTTATTTACTTCCGCAGAGAACAGTGAGATATTGGGTGAAATTTGGTATAATAATGTAGGAATAATATATTGGCTTTGCGTTTTTTGCTTTCTGTAATGGGATGGTAGTTATGATCTAATGATTGTTTGACGAGAGTTAGAACCTCCGATTATGGTTAGAAAACGATTAGGATGGGCCGTAGACAGGAGGATTAGTAATGATGAACTGCGAGGCTTTTCAAGTCATTACTGAAAGTTGTCATCCATCGACAAGAAAATGAAAAACCGCCATGGGCATTTTTGGCGCTTTTGTCGAAAAATACGATGCGAAATACATCAAAAGCGAAAGGACGCGGGTACCTCGGTGTCGGATACGCAGTGTGCAGTGACGCCGACTGCACCGGCTATACATCATCTTAGCTCCCCGTTGGCCTCTCGCGTACGTGACTGCGCGCTCTTTTTGCCGCCAAAAAAATTTGTTCATCGCTATAGAGATTATCGTCTGCCATGGTTGTGTGAGATGAGAGTACAGATGCCAGGCAGACAGCACTCTTTCGCATCATCTTGGCATATAGGTATGACAAGCACGTAGACGATTCAATGTTCCCATCTTCACCAATAAATAAAACAAGAGCATTTGTGTGAAATTTGAAAGAGTGAATTGCGCCTGTGTTTCCCCCTTGATGTCTTAATTAACTATCGGTGATACCAACCTAATGCTGGCGAAAATTAGCCTATTATTCACGGCTAGTTTACGAGACTGCATCCCGAGTGCTTCTATTCTCGATAACTTGGATAAATTTTTGATGGCACAGCTAAATCGCTGTTTGCAAGCAACGCTGAATGATACAATTTTTGCAGCCTTTATAATGAATCAATATCAAAGGCCATGGCTGGGCTGATCTCCATCAATTATTGATAGAACAAAATAGAATTACATTGCTCAGTGGAGGAGGGTGGTTGTCGCAGAGCTGCAGAGCCCATCTTGATATTTCTAATGGCCCTTTCTAAGACGTGTATATAGGCCTACGTTAAAATAAAACAAAGTAAGGTCAAGAAGGTGGAATCTACATCACTGGACAGCTTCATAAGATTGTGGAAAAGCTATATGAAATTTGAAATTACAATCTAAATCATCCCTTACGACTGACTACTAATTTATTACAAACTGAGATTTAAAAAAAATAAAACTTTATGTTAACTTTTAGGAAAGAAACTACATGAGCTAATTTGATCTGGGTGTCGCTATAAAGGGTGACAGTTCTGAATCCCCATTCTCCCATACAAAGTTTTCTCTGTAAATTCGCTCTCGTGTTAGAAATTTATTATTGTTATTATTATTATTATTATTATTATTATTATTATTATTATTATTATTATTATTATTATTATTATTATTATTATTATTATTATTATTATTATTATTAATATCATTATTATTATTATTATTATTATTATTATTATTATTATTATTATTATTATTATTATTATTATTATTATTATTAATATCATTATTATTATTAATATCATTATTATTATTGTTATCATTATTATCATTATTATTATTAATAATATCATCATCTTCATCATCATCATCATTATTATTATTATTATTATTATTATTATTATTATTATTATTATTAATATCATTATTATTATTGTTATCATTATTATCATTATTATTATTAATAATATCATCATCTTCATCATCATCATCATTATTATTATTATTATTATTATTATTATTATTATTATCATTATTATTATTATTATTATTATTATTATAGTAGTAGTAGTATTAGTAGTGTTAGTAGTAATATTAGTAGTAGTAGTAGTAATAGTAGTATTAGTAGTAGTATCATTCTTATTATCATTCTTATTATCATTATTATTATTACTTTGTGGCCAAAATGAAAAATTTGAGTAGCTGTTTTGTTTCGTGTTGTTTTCTCACTCCCCCCCCCCCCCCTCCCCCGCATTGTTCGAAAAATTTTGTCTTTCAAGTGGGGAAAATAATGGCCCGAAACCCTTCCCATCAAAAAAGTCCTATCACGCCCCTGAATGGCATCGTTACAATCCAATACATCTGTACTGAAATCGACCTTACTCACCTGCTCAGTATCTTATTTTAATGAACTCTTTTACTAGACTATTGTCTTCTCTGTGATATTGATATAGGAAACCTAATTATTGGCGTTGAACATCTGATTAGGTTGAAAATCATTGGATTAGTGATATCAAAAAATATGATTCCTGCACAAATTCATGACCTCAGTAGATTGACGGAGGTTGTTATTATAATTTGTACTATATCCAAATCATGACTCAGTCTTTGCCTCGCATTACATATACACGAGCTCAATGTCGAGTTTCTAAAAGGAAGGCAGGTGTTATAAAGCATAGTCATGGCTAGTTTATAATACACCACTTATATTGCTTGCCCTCCAGTCATTTTGGAAACAGAAGGAGAGTTTTGTCATAATTGCGGCAAAAAAGAAAAAAAAAATCAGCAGAAATTTTGAAAAAGGAAACACCTTACATCCAAAATGAATGAAAGCGAAAATGCATAAGCAGTTGGGAGTGGGAGTATGTAATTTTGAGTTATCATGTCAATACATTCTAAATTATTATTACGATTTTCTTTTTTTTAATTTCAATAAAAATTAATCTTAACTATCTTTTCTATCAACGAGATAGTTTCTAATTCTCGTTTTGTTTTACTCATGCAATTTTAATGTTATCTTATGTTATTTTATGTTGATTTGCTTTTACTCTTAATGTTTATTTATATGTATGATTTGCATGTATTTCTTTTGATATTCTCTATGTGATATTCCTTATGTGTTATACTTTGTACAGTATGTCTTTTATGTATGCACGGAATTGCTGAAGAACAACCACTAGCTGAAGCAAGTGTTGCCATGTTGAAATAAAATAAAATGAAATGAAATGAAATGAAATAACCTTTATGCGTGGTGACTCTAAAATGTGCATTGAGTGGCAGCACCGCGATATCGCAAATCGTGTCAATTTTGGATTAAGAGGTTTAAGGTTATTTAGTAAAAAATTAATGTCATTTATAGTAAGTTGTCTTTCTCGATCCAGGTGTAGTAATGAATACCTGATAGGATTTGATCCTTCCACTACGTTGTACGCAGGGTTGATGATACAAGAGAGCTCTTAAGGTCAGTATTTACGAAGCGCGCATATAATACAGTACATTGTATGCGATGTGAAAAGGATCATTATTAGACATGTTAGAACAACGTTGAAAAGTTCATTTGCATAGTAACAGATGAATAACGAGGTTGTAATGCATTACTTGCCAATTTTGATTTGAAGTTTATTCTCCGAATTTTTGGAACGTATATATCACGTTTCTTCCTATAAGGGAGCTGGTTATTAGAATAACATATTTTGTATCAGATGGATTATCGATAAAGACCCTACACACTTTATATTGATTATGATGCAACAGAAGTAATATTACACCAAAATGAAAAGTAAACTATAATCATATTCAAAACTCTGGTTCTTGTCCTCCTGTAATTGAGTCGCACAACAACACAGTAACTGTTTGACGTTATAGCAATAGCCTCCTGAATGACCCGATAATCTTGCTAATTAAATGAGTAGTTTTAATTCGATAAATTGACTCGTTTATAAGCGATGGAAATATCTGATTGCTTGCCCTATGCCAAACAGATTACATACCATACATGTATAGACAGGATAGTATCAGAGTAGCATATTCCATTGGATGTTATCCATTTTTTTCTCTAGTAGAGAACTTGAAAGGACCTTATTGAAATGAACTATGAGGTTTAATCGATGCTGTTTTGATAATGTGATAACTTTAAACGAATCTTATGATTTTTACATGTGAATGTGAACTTTCTTACTAAAGTTATATGCCTTGTGTTCAGTGGACATGAATTCATGTTATGAAATGGGATAGCCTTAACTTAGTGTCATATTCTATTAAAGTTTGCTAGATAAAATGATATTTATTATTTTATATCTATTTTGTATACAAGTCATTTCTCTCCCCTCCCCCTCTCTCTCTTGCTCTCTCTCTCTCTTTCTCTCCCTCTGTCTCTTTCTGTCTCTCTCTCTCTGTCTCTCTCTCTCTCTCTCTCTCTCTCTCTCTCTCTCTCACACACACACACACTTTCTTTCAATCTTTCATTCGATCTATTTCTCCCCAAAACATGCTTGTTATATATTTTTGATGGTCGTTCATCTTCATGTAATCATGGTAATAGAGATATATCTCATATCCAATCTAATTTTCCCAATTTTCGTCACATCCGATGAAGGCTTACAGAACACCGGAAATAAACATTTATCAAAATCTACTTCCAAATTACAGTATTCCATCATATTCATCTTCTGCATAAACGAATTCACAGAACAATAATTGTTTTTAAATCACATAACAAGTACATTGTTTCAATAATTTAAGAGCTTTATTTTCCTGATAATTGTACTTTTCACATGCTCTCTTCACTTTACATCGAGAGTAATAATTATTTACAAATTTCATTAGAAATACATTTTTTCGTTTTCTCTTGTTTCTGTTCGGTGTAATGATAAAACAGAAAACATCGTTTACATTATACGAATCTGTACATCGAAATTTTCATGAACATAGAGATCAAGGACAAATTTTTAATGACTCATATTGTGATTTAAGTAATGAAATAATGCATCATCTGTAATATAATTCTTGCTCGTGTAATATCAACCGCACTAGTATTAGATTTGTTTTCTCTAGTTACATAGTGCTTCGTCTCACGCATGTATGAGCTAGTCTGCGGACACTCTATTTTTACACTTCAACAAAAAATCCACAGTGCCTTGAGCCCAGCCTAATATAGTCAATTACTGGATGCATTGTGCATGTAGGGAACTAGTCTAAAGCACAGATAGTTCAGACCCTAGTGACTATAAAGGGTTTATGTCTGCAAACTATATATGTGAGCATGGAGTGAAATTAGACTATAGTTGCAGGCATCATCATTGCCATTATCATCATGATTTTAAAACAACGGGTAACTAACATTAACACAAATCATCATAAATAAAGTTACATCGCGATGACAATGATTTCGGTGACAGTAATAGAATGGATAACAAATATTACTGTTAAATGTTATAACAGAAGTCACAACCATATTACACTATGTCCATTCCAATTATGGTGACAAAGCATATTGCAAATTGTTGACAAGCACAGACATGTTGTCTCTTTAAAATATTTGATTCAGCTGTGTACATGCTACATGCATTTTGAATGCTTCAGAATTATTAAGATTCACATTTACTGTATATATTAAGAGAAACACAATTAGGACAGAGTGATATTATAACATTATTCTGAAACATATAAGCACCAGATAGATTCGATCAAATGACCTTCTATAGGTCACACACCTCTGAGGACATTCATCCCTAAAATTATTCCAGGGCAGAGGAGTTCATGTCATCATGCAATCGACTATATGAACCCCAAAATATCAGCTTTATAAACAGAGGGGTAACTAGAAAGGGATGATTAATATGGGTAATGACCCAACCCCCTAAAAAACACTGTCGCAATTTTAAATTTTCGAATTTTCTAAGACCTTTTTCATTTTTTGTTGGAAATTTTCGCCTTACTTGTTCTCACATTTGATCCGAGCCTCCCCCCCCCCCCCCTATTAGAATGGTCTAGCGGCTCCACTGTTTTAATCATTAGACCCAAATCATCCTACAAGCACTAAGATAAAAAGAGATTAATCCTGGAAATTGATGCTATTTAGGAAAAAAAATCAAATTAATCTGCGAACTCCAAGTCCACGAATTTGATGAGTAGCGAGCGAGTCATGACTATACACCCCGGAATACAATGTCTGACAGAGACCATGGACCTATCTCATACTGGGAGACCTTAAACCAATTATCAAAAATGACATATATCTGTTCTATACCAGATAATTACCCTATACGTGTGTTGGCAAGTCAATGAATTCCGAACGACTCATCAGAGTACAGCAGATTAGATCGCCGTAAGGAACAAATTCTACCGAAAAGCCTTCTGTCACAGTGTACAGTGGATAGCTAATTATAGTTGCTTGCTAATTAGCATTGTTGAGAATTCCTGACTCTGAAAAAAAAAAGATGAAAGGGAATACAGAGAAAAGGGAGATGTATTGGAGCAGGGGAGGTAACAAAACCAGAGAAATTGACGTTCCATGCATGGGCGCCTTCATTTTTCACGCCCGTGTGACCGGCGCGAAAAGCTACTTCGCACCGCCATAATATCTCATCAAAATGAGCTCGGCCATACGACCAGCGGGTTTCAGTCGGCGTGCGTTGCTGCATGGGTATCGACGGGGCAGCCAGGCGTGGGTGACTGGCAGTAAATTAGCCGATCACATCGAGCATCATCATCCATGCTGCTCATATCACACATGACTCCTGGAATTACCTTCTATCCAATGCAGTTAAACACACAAACTCATTTTCCTCTCTTTTCCCCTTCTTCCAGCGAAAATTATGACCGACATTTTCTTCCTTTCATTTCTCCCGTTTTTACTCATTTTCATCTCGCCAAAGTAAATTAGCGGAAAGGCAATTATAAAGTATTGGTCATTTTGATGCTATGTATATAGGATGTTTCACGTCATCCTCTCGCTCTCTCTCTCTCTCTCTCTCTCTCTCTCTCTCTCTCTCTCTTTCTCTTTCTCTCTCTCTCTCTTCCTCTCTTTCTCTATCCGTCTGATCTTTCACCTATATTGTTTGGTAAGGGAATTTATACCTATATTCATAATTTATATACAGGAATTTATTTTCTATGGTACTATATTTTGTGGACATTTATTTTCTACCGCATAATCTTGCAAATTTTATTTAAGTATGCAATTACCCAAGATAATTGTCTACTTCCCTAGTTGCCTGTTTGTATTTTTAAAATTATCTATCATACGTTTGGATAGGGGATAATAATGATACAACGCACTTATATTGCGCCATCTATCTAGTTTAACTATTCGAAGGAGCATGATAAAATTAGAGAAGCAAGAAGGTTGAAATAGAATGGACTGAAGAATACTCCAAATCTGTGTTGAATTTACACTTCACTGTATGCTTTAGAAAAAAAAAAAGACTGTCTTCAACTTTAACTGTAAAGAATCCAAAGTGTCTATGGAACGGATATCAAGAGGTAACTGGTTCCATAAACACACGCCGCAGCTTAGGAATGCACGGTCACCGAGAGATAGTTTTGTTCTTTGTGCCACAAGAAGATTTTTGCCAGAAGTGTTATATTATTAGTCACCCTAATTGGGGAGTAAATATCATAAAAAATGACCAACCCGTATTTTCATTCTTAATCATATCCTTTACACTTGCGCTCCTACAACCAGTCTAAGCATGGGTCGCGGAACAAGGAGGGGAGGGGGTGGGGGCTGGGGGCTGCAGCCCCCCCCCCCCCCACTTTTTTGAGTAGACACGTGTCATAAAACCTCTAAAAAAAGGTTCGAAAATTGTCATTAATCAGTGAAATCAAATCATCCCCCCCCCCTTTCAAAAACGGTCCGTGGCCCCTGCTAAGTAAGAACTGATTGTTTGTAATAATTATTTCAAGCAAGTTGAGGAACAGTTCCAGCAGACCTTTGCACTAAACCTTCTTATGGCTTCACTTGGTAAAGAGCAAGAAAATTGTTCGATAATTATAACAATCAGGAATTCTCATCTCTTTCTCTAGTTCTTGTTATTTTGTAGATTTTTTGCCAATTTTAAAAGCAGATGTAAACAACCATTAAGAAAATGAATATATTTATCAAAGTAGCTAGATGCAACTTCATTGTTATATCAATTCTTATATTCGTACTTCTACCAGTGGTTGCCCTAGCCGACCCTAGAACTTGACCGAAATCTGTCCGGTATAGCAAAAATTAAAATACATCCTAACTATTCAACTTTTAAGGGGAAAATGCAATATCACTTCTGGACACTTTAATCTAATCGAAATTATGGATGATCATGCATTAAAACTTAGAGGAAAAGCATCCATAATTTTTAAACACATTTTGAGACCTGGTTGACTCAAATCTAGAATAGGAAAATGTGAATAGAATACGAAATATATTATAATTATGTCTAAGAGTGGCATTGCTTTGTGTAGAACAATCGAATATTATCTGAATATTCCCTACATTTTAGTTTTTTTAATTCAAGTTTGAAATGTATGGGTTGAGAGTTGAGTGCTCAGGACATCGCCCTTAAGACGAGCAGACGACTCAGAGAGATAATAATCACGATTTTTATGAACATTTTTTGGACCGCCAATCTGGAGTACACGTGATCGTCAAATGCGTGTTCACGTCTGCTTTGTGTAGCGTGGCGTAAAAAAAGTGCACGCTTTGAACAATATTAAACTCACCACCAAACAAACAATGGTTAAAATCATTATCATACAGGATGCAGACAGGAGACAGTAGAACTTGTCTTTTAGCACCAGAAATCTAATCCATTAAAACACCGTGTCTACGTGACGAAGCTGGACTTTTTGTGTGTGTGCAGTCGCTATACCCAACGTACTACCAAAATTGAAGTCATTTTTGTTCTTATGCGGCGAAGTTTTCAGTACTTAGTCATTACTTTGTTGATTGTGTCTGATGAAAGGAAACAAACATAAACTCTGTTCAAGGAAAAGATAGGCTTAATGAATGCATATGTCAGATGGTAAGTCAACATCAGCTTATATTGTAATGTTTACAATATAAATAGATCCATGTTCTTTTCCCGATATATCTGATTGCTCTGTTCTAAATGATGATTTCGTATTTCATATCATTTCGACATTATCCACGGAGTAAAACCCTGAACATTTCAATGAAATCATGGATCTTATAGTCTCGAGCATTCAGTTCAACATATTTTCACTTTCCCTCTTCATGATTTTGAATCAAAAGAGCATTTAGCGGGACGCTCCTAACCTAAACAATGTTTAAGTCGGGCTGTCTGATGCATTATTTCATTACTTAGTATAGTACAGGTGTAACGGCACATGATAACAATACAGGGTTTGTCTACATTTCTATACACGACTATACAACATGTAAGGCAAAAAGTATAGCTCTCCCCGCTTCAGCTCTCACCGACTCGATAGAGAAACGATAATCGCTATCGATTGGCTCGCGTTTTGTTCGCGTCTTTTGATATATCCGTCTAACTCAAGTCGGTATATGAGAGAGAGGGGGAGGAAAACAATGGCTACCAGTGTTTACCCTCGAATTGGCAGCTAGAATGATTCACAAAAGTCATGTGGCAAATTGGAAAATATTGTTATCACAGTTCTCTTAGGAAGTCCTATATTTTCTTCCACTTTTCAGTTTACTTGGGAGAGTTTGGGAGAACTCTCACCTTGGTTGCGCCGAGTATTTCATTCTCTTTTGCTTCTGACGTTGGTTACAGAACCATACTCGCACCACGTTCTTTTTCAAGTCCAGTTTTTCTGCAATGGCGGCTATTTTCTCACTTGACGGTCTAGGTTGGACGGTGAAGTAAGCTTCAAGGGAACGTTTCTCTGGAGCGGCGATGCTCGTCCGCTTTCGTTTTTTGTCTCCGTTGTCAAGGATACCAGGTGAATTTCGATTTTCTCTTGCAGCCGCCTCAGCCTCGTCCAGCCATGCTGCTAGGATGGGTTTAAGAGCAATCATGTTGTTATGGCTAAGCGTAAGACTCTCAAACCTACAGATAGTACTCTGGCTGAGTGATCCTACACCAGGAAGCTTAAGGTTGGCTAGGGCTTTGCCGACGTCGGCTTGGGTGACGCCCAGCTTTATCCTGCGTTGTTTGAACCGCTCAGCAAATGCTTCCAGTTCTCGAGGATCAGTGTCGATGTCGTGCATGCCCATGCCGTGCGGCATCATCGTATTCACAGGGTTGAAATGACCACCGGTTCCCGGCAACGGCGTGAAGGACGACTGATGTGACGATACCGCCGCTGCCGCCGCTGCTGCTGCCGCTGCGCTCTGGACGTCGGACAATCCTGGACCTGGTCCACCACCGGGTAGACTAGCTGCTGCTGAGATGTCAAGGAACTCACCGTGGTCCATGGTGTGGTGGTGTGGGAGACCACGGGATACTGGTGATGACGTCGGGGCGAAGTGTGCTGGATGCATACCACTGTTGACTGCGTGGTGGTGGGAATAGTTGGTGTCATTCTTGATAGTCATGTGTGGTTGACTGGTCTTGACCATTGACGACATGACATCGACAGCAGCTAGAGCTTCGGCACGGGCCAGGAACCCACTGTCGTCAAGTGGACCAAAAAGATTACTCTGAAACATCAACCAAAAAGAGAAAAGAAATTAAAAGAATCATACAAAAACTTTTTAAATAGTGTAAAGGATCGCACAGCGGCAACAGATCATTATGCTTTGTATTATAATTAGGTTTGGGAATGCAATAGTCTGGGTGTCGTTTCTTGAAAAAAAGAGATACAATTCTATATGCTGTAAGCGTGATTATGATAAACATCATTAAGCGTTCAAGTTATAGATAAACAGACTTTACATATTAAAGTAAGGTTTCTCCAAATTCATATACGATTTGCGAAGTAAAAATGAAGAGATATGCATTGCCCTTGATGACGTTTTACTGAGTGTAAACAAAGGATTGTTCTGCAATCATTATAAGCGATAATGTTGAACTACCATCTCCCTTTTTTTTTATAAATATTATAAAATATATATAAAAAAAAGTATAAACTTTCATTCAGTAATACTATGCATATGATCGTGCTTGTAAAGTGTTATGTTTGACTTATTGTTAATAGTTCATTTTATTTTAGGAAATAATGTAGTGATTCTGCCATGTAAATACTTGTTTATGTTATCTTACCGTGATTATTGTGAAGATTTTATTTTGAAAATGGAAGAAATAAATTAATCTTATAACAAAAATATCATGGTATAATGACCTTGTAAGTTCTCCCGTCCATCATGCCTTTACTGATAGTGCTCAAGAAGAGACGACTTTCCGCCATCTTAAGTTAAATTTGTTTTTCAGATAAAAAAAAAACATCATTACACCGTGATTACAGATTCTTTATTCGATCATAAATCAGGAAAAAAATAGATGAATGTTGTTTTTTTTTTTCTTCAATATCCCACAGAAAAGGCACAGATTGCGGTGTTATGGTTATGAAAATATACAATATACATATTAAACGAACCAAGGTCTGCTTTCTTAATATAATCAATCTTGTTTATCAGAATCGGATGTGATTTATGGCAATTAACTTTCAAACAATATGCACGTTATTCAATATCAATGTTCCCATTAGGTGATTAACGCAGAGCTAAATCTGATGACAATTTGAAATCCCGGGTGGGAAGAGGAGGCGCCATTTTGTAGATTCTGAAGTCAATAGTCTGAATAAATGATACTCGATAAACTGGTGTAGGGAGACACCGTGGCAGTTGAGTAACCCATTTGGAATTACCCAACGGAACGATAATAATATCTTAGCCAAACGATCAGAAATCAGATTGAATTTCAAATAAGAGAGACGAACGGCGCACATGCATGCCCCTCTCAGCTCCTCCCCCTCAATAATCGTGGAGAGTAAGTAAGAAACATTGGTTTCACATTCTGAAGAGTTACTTGAGAGAACAAGAAACAGGGATACTGAATTTGAGAGAGGCCTGTTTGACGATGATGTAGATAGGGATTAATGAGATGGAGAAAGAGAGAAAACGGGAGGGGGTGGAGAAAATTAAAGAGGAGGACAAAATATACAAATGAATGCCCTAAAATGTGCATACAAAAAATAGATAAATTAAGATAGAGCGGTAAGAGAATGAATAGAGAAAAAGACTGGTTTCAGAATTTGGAGAAGTTGCATAAAAGAACAAGAAACAGAGATAAAGAGAGAGAAGGAGAGTGGTTGATATAGAAGAGGGAACGTAAGATTAACAGAGATTTTTTTAAAGTGATGAAGAACACTGAACGGGAAGGACGTGAAAACACAAAGGAAGACACAAGGGTATGGAAATAAAAAGAGAGATAAAAAATAGAGAGGTGAGAAGATGAACGGAAGAGAGAGAGGGGGGGGGGGGAAGGAGGGAGGGAGAGAATGATAGATGCTATAGATAATAAATGCCAAGATGGATTACAAGAAGGAAGCTGTGAAGAGACTGAACTACACAAACGAGCTAGTTCTGGTAAGAAAAGAAGAAAATCCAGAGATCCAGAGAGTGAAAGAAAGATAGAGGGAGATGGGAGAGAGGTATAGCGCGAATGACTGGGATACGTACGGCAGTAGATAACCGGTCCTGAATTATTAACGGAATTCCTAATCAATCATTTATGTAGAGAAATCACAAACACGCCAAGCTGTAACGGGTCACAGGTTGGTCGAGAAGAGAGGAGCAGAAAACACACGAAGATGATAACAAGACCAGGAACGATGCAGGTTACCATGGCAACGCATCCCCGCATATTATGATAATCAATGAAACTCAGAGAAACTCGAGAAACTTTGACTCGTAAACGTCCATTGTCTTGGGGAACGTGACGTTTTTATGTCGATCAGTTTTTGAACTGTTCTGTTATACATTACATTCTCGGCAGTCCCCAGCGCATTAGATGATAGAATATTTGGAATTACTGTTAAACATACCCCCTAATGTAAGTTTATATAATTTTCTTATTCTACAAGTTAATTAAAACGTTTCAAAAGAATAGAACCCTAGAATGAAAAAGGCATATATTTTCGACCCTGTCATATGCATTTTGCAGGAAGTGTAAACTGGAAGGAGAAATATAAGCAAGCAATCCAGTATTTCAAGAGCCTAGCTGATATATAAGGGGATGTAAGGTGATGAAGGCAATCCTTACACTTCAATTAATTCGATGATGTGCAAAACAGAAAATGACAGTGTGAAATAAAAAATATGTGTGACCTCAACCAATGAGGTGGCAGCGAAATAAGCAGTAAAGAGGCTCAACCTGAGCGTAGCTCGAGCAGTGTGGAAATATCAACACCTTCCCCGCTCTTCACCCCCGAATTGCATTTTTCCCCTATGTTCTTCTTCCCACTACTAAAATATGCATATCACTTCTATTTGTGAAACACATCTCATCTGACAAAGACATATTTATTTTGCGAAGTGACACAAAATGTATTTATCATTTCTATGTATGCTATCCGTATTCTCGTTAATGTGTATTTGCAACTTTTATCACTATATCTTTAAAAATGATTCATTCAGATTTGGGAGTTTCCAAGACCAAGAAGATTGTCGACGATTCTGTCAAAACAATCTTCAAAAAAGACTATTCCCTGTTTTACTAATTCATCATCTATAATAACAACGAAGTATTCTGATTCATACGAAGAGACATTAGTTAATGAATATTGGATTATACGTGTAACAATCATTATTAAATATCTTAATCTATATTAGATCACTAACAATATTTAAGCAAGTGTAATCTCAAAACATAATTATATAAAATATAATGCATGAAAGCAAAGGTTTACGCTTTTAATTTCATTAAAATGAATATAAAATACATAAACTTTGGAGAATCCTTACTTGCTCAATTTTATGATTTCGTATTTGTGTATTTACGGAGAGGACGTATCTATCATCTTTTTCTTATTTTCAAAATGATTGATAGAGACATATCATGCAAAGGATTGAAATGGTTATATGCCGAGCGGATACAGTCCTGTCACTCACAAGAAATATAACTGAGATAATGTACATTATTTATGATTTATAGGCAGCAATAAATCAGTTCAAAAGTATATGAAAATGTAACTTGCTTAAAAGCATTTTGGTGAATATCACCTTACTTTCAATGGTGTTTTTTAAAACATCACTTATAATTATAGTTAGTGTCCACGGATTCATTTAATATAACAAAAACTTGAGCAAAATCAAATATCATGTCAGATTGATTTGTATTTAACCCGGGCCTCTATTAAGATACTTTTTTTTTTTAAAATCACTATCACAGATTTAAAGAACAAATGGTTTCGTTGTCAAACTCAGTGGGTTGTCAGAAAATATGTTCTGATCTAAATAAAGTTTGAAGTTCAATTCACCACTTTTTAAACTCCTCTTCATTCACATCCAAAGACCTGATTATATTATATCCATTTAGTAAAGAATCTATGCTTTTTTTGTATACAAAGCAAAGTTTCCAACATGTTCAAGCTGCAAACACAGTCATTAAGACTATTTACCCATGAATATGTCATCCATATCAAATGTAAGATGTGAATAACATTTCAAATTCATGAGTTTTTCCCCCTAGCCGAAACCATTTTTTTATGCCGCAGCATTTATTACTGAAAACCTCACATGTAGGTTAACACGCTACCTATATATAATGACCGGGAAGTACTAAATCGATTAGTGTCACCTCAAATAAACTCACTTATTAACAATTGAAGCCCTCAGTCAAACATCCCCTATTTCCCGCTCTTTCGTGGCGCTTTAGCAAGACGAGTTGGCATCTAAATATCACCTCTGCTTACGGAGGGATACAAACCATGCATTAAATATGGCGGGGAAAAAAAGAAATATGTGTTCATGACTGAGTATGAAGACAAGAGGGAGAAGAACTAAGTGTGTGCATGTTTTAATTCGACCCTCATTCATATTTCAGAGAGTCAGGGTGTCACATATCCCATTGCCCAACTATGCTGGACCCAGACCATGGAAATTATCATCTATTATTCACTATGTCAACACAGCCTAGTCGTGCGGTGTATTAATATTGTATCTGGCCTAAGTTACCAACAACCTACTTTCGTCGCCGTACAACGGGACGCCCGTCAAAACGCATGTCAAATAATAATTTTTTCCAGCACAATTCAACAATTACTAGAGAATAACTGTCACAGGTGGAAATTGCACACGTTTTACTGGCAATTTTCACTCCTAATTTCTCAATGAAAATGTTTGAAGTATTTGGAATAGCCTGGCAAAGCGAGAGTATTTAGTTATGTCAGTGTATTTGATATTTGTGAATTGTGTACTTGGCACGAGTCAAGGATCAGTTTACTTTGGTAATATATAAGGCTTGCTTCCTGGCACTTGTCAGTCTAACAAAAAGACAGAATACACACTCAGTATTTCCAATTTCAAAATCATATGAACAATCGTTCACAATCATTCAAGTTTTAAATTACAAGACAAAAGTATCCTGAACAGATGCATATTATGATGAAAATATAACACGAGTAAACACTCAAGAAGATGTTGACACAGTATACTAAATATACTAAATGATTTCATCTAAACTACTTTCTTATAAGGAGTTTTTAATCATGATTTTTTTTTTGTTGTAAAAACAAATATTGAATTATTTTCTTGTGTATATTTTCAAGCCACAATGGACTAGTCGAAATTAATACACATTTAAATATGTAGTTCATGCTACATCCTATAGTCATATATCATACTTCTTCTTCTTCTCTTTCTCCTTCTTCTTATTATTCTTCTTCTTATCATCGTTATTAGTGTTATTATTACTATCATTATTATTTCATTTTCGCGTACGAGGTATTAGCATGATGCAAAGTACTAATACTATATTAGTTATCATTCGTAGTAATAGTATGTAATTCCAATCCTCCATCGTATCAGTGATTGCTTTCATGACAGAGATATAGGTTAAACCTTCATCGTAAAAAGTAGTATGATAGAAATGTTTATGGTTTTTATTACGGCATTTATGTAGCATTCCTTTAGAAATTTCTCAGATATACATTTGTTCTCACAGAAAAAAAAAAATCATTTCAAAAAGACGTCATTACAATCATTACATTATAAAGGGAAAACAAAGCGTAAAGTTATGTTAAGTTCTATGCTTGGCAACTAGTAGCCCATCTCATCGTATTCTTCATATCAACCATTTGATTTTGAACAAATTATGTCTTAGCGTAAGACAACCGACATCCTTTTCTACAGTTATTTTTCACGTTCACATCACAATACGACATTTTTATTAATAAAAAGAACGATTCCATCTGACGTTCAAAAGATTGACGTTGCGACATTTTGAAGCAACTCAAGTGCAACTTTTCTTACAGGAAATGTTGTTCTTTCCTTCTGTATCATTAGCAGTCACTCAAATTAAGTACACAATTTGGTCAACACAAGCGATATTAAAGTATTAATGTCTAGAGAGGTAACTAAAAAAAAAAAAATCGCATTTCATTAATCTGATGTATACATTAAAAAAGGTACATTTTACACACCGACGGTATACCTAACCTATACATGTGTTCGCTTTCTCGTTTACGTTATCGATTTAATTAATTCTATCCAGTAGAGCGTTACTTTTCCCTTTTGCCGTGTACTTCAAAAGAGGGTTGATTAATCAAAATTTAATATCCATATATTATTCACTTATCATAATTGATGAAATTTGTCTGCTAAGTGCAATCTTCTTCACCGTATTATATCGTTCCTGATTCCATGTGTAGAGATTAATCCCAGTGATCATTTTATTTTCATTAAAGGAACATATGCTAAAAATTCAGAAAGACTGGATTAATATGTAATTTCGTTTTACATTACTATTTTAACTTTACAGATGGTTCGTTTACCCATGTATACAATGATAACAAAATTAGGGGGCCTTAAAAGTGCAGCATTTCAGATGTTTTTTGTTTAAATTGAGGTCATATTATGATGGACAGTCCGATAGTACTTATTCTGACTTTCATGAGATTTTCCACATTTTCTCAAAATAATTTTCCTTTTTTAATATATCATGTGCTGGAGTTGTTTTCAATCATTTCATTTTCCGTTTTACAGTTTTGAACATAACATCAATAAAAAGATGATAATATATTATGTAGGCCTATATCATGTTTTCAACAATTAATTTTCTTTAATCAACACAACTCAATCAAGGCAAATTGTCATTTTCATTTAATTCCCCAGTTTCAACCTGAAATATACATTTAAATATTGGTTTTGATAATTGAAAGAAAGCTTTATATTTTCATTGCTATGATTGCCAATTATGTTAATGAAAAACTCTTTTCGGGATATAGATTAGATGAACATCCAAATTAACTAGATAGTCTGTCTCGAAAAGCAGCTCATTAAAAATGCATCTGTGTCTGAAATCAGCGCAAGCACTGGTTTAATCTAATATTGAAAATAGTTAGAGCTCATCATTAGAATCAATTGAAACCTAGGATGAAAATTTCTTTCAACTCATTGGCTATGATAACAATAATTATACATTTTAAAGATTTGACACAGGATCTTTTTTTTTCTTCTTCTTCTTCTTCTTGTACGTTACTCGTTGTTGCTTCTAATTCATATGTAATATGACATAATATGTATTTATAGGTAAGTATTAATATAGAGACAGGTATTTAAATATACAATGTATTGGTAATTATATATATATATATATATATATATATATATAAATCATTATCATTATCACACATACATTTTCCTTAAAAGCAATTATTGTAACGACGAACTGCCTACATGGTGCTAATAAGATATTGAAGAACGGTTATGTTTTGATTATGTGGCAGAAAAAATGATAAAAGATAACATTTAATCTAACCACCAAGATTTGTATTACTTATATTATATTATATTATATATACTCATATTATATATATATATAATATTATATATTATATTACTTTTTCGGTGAGAGGAAAGGTGTACAATGTGCTAATGAAATATGTAATTAACATTTAAGTGTGGCTTACAAAACAAACAGTATCATGTCTACTAATTGCGATTATATACATCTTAATGTAGATGAAAATTATTATGAATACATTTATAGAAAGAAGGGAGAAAGAGAAGGAAGAAAGAAAGATAAAGATGAGAAGGAAATGGATAAATTAATAGAGAAAGATGACTTACCGGTCCGTTCATACAATGTCGCCTAGTCATCTCAAGTCCCCGGTCATGATGGCGATGAAGCGGTGAGTACTTGGGTCCTCCCGGGCCGAGCGGGGGAGGATGCATGCTAACGTGCTCCTTCATATTCATCATTGGATAGCGCTCCGGGTTTCCCCCTCCCGAGTAGCGAAAAGGAGGTATCAACTCCAGCGTAGGTTCGGCTGATCACGATGCCTCTGCTCAAAGGTTTAGAAGGACTGAGGTTCGAAGCCCCTGGGTGGATAGTGGAGGAACAAAATCAGGATGGCGTCGCTTCTCTGCTTGGAGGTGCCAGTCGACAACGTTTTTGTCTTAATCAGCTGTACGCTGGTAACAACAGTTCTATAGATCGAGGGTGGGAGAAAAGAACTGACCGTTGTAGGGATAGCACTTTAGCCAGTCCTTTTCTTTACGAAAGGTTTGGAATCGATTTTTCTGTTTCTTCTTTTACCATAAAGAAGATGTAACGGTGTGGTAGGGTCTGTGTGTCCAAACACCTTGTCCGCGGTACATGCAGGGCCAGGGCTGTCGGGGATGGCTTCGATTTTTGTGGTAAGGAGGACGATTATGACCCGGTGTCCTGTAGGGAAAAGGTGAACGTCCAGAGAAGAACGAAATATAAACAGCCGAGTTTTAATTCTGGAAACCAGAACTTGATTCGGAGTATAGCATCAGAGCAGAAATGTCGGCCATGGATGGCGAGAGCCTGACGGGAAAATGAGACGGGAAGCGAAGGACAGTGGATGTTATGCTTTCGGCTCAAACTCGATCACGGAGTGTAGGTCTACTTTGAAGTAAGCGACACGACATCGAGCTACCACACCAAACTCCTCATCCTCCTCCTGTTATTGTTTGAGTTTTGATGGCATTCAGTCATGTCAGGCTGACTATTTACCCTTCTTCTCGTTGGTTTAGTTGACAGCTTAGAAAGTGAATTGGGCTATCCTCTCCCCTCTCTCACTCTCTCACTCTCTCTCTTCCAACTTGTTGTCCGGAAACCATTACCGTATGTGTATCACCTGTCGTGCAAGGCCCTATTGAAAGTGATCGGTGGATATGCTGAGCCGCTATCCGGGCGTGCGATTGGCTAGTCGGCGTCATTCGGGTACGCCACTACGAACCGTGCTATAAAACTCGCTCTCCGCCATGTACACAGAGCGCTTCATTGCCCAATGAGCTTTCTCATACGACCTATCACGCATTACGCATGCGCTCTTTTATCTCAGCGAGATGCATTTTTGGTATAGTATATTCCTCTTGTTTATGAGATTTCTAAGAATAACAGACCCAGAGTAGGTCGTATTTTGATGGAAAAGACCCGTATTACTAGTAATTCATGATGGTGTCCATTTATGCTGAAATTAACCAGTAAACTACTAAACAAAACATATCAAAGGGGAAAAAATAAAATGAACTTACATTGTGTTGGTATTAGAAAGTTTGGTGAAGAAACAGAACAGCTTCTACATGCACCAATAGGGATTAGTAATTTTGTTCCGAATTATAATATCCCAGAATCATTCTTTCAATAGGGCCTTGCACGACAGCCGATGCACCTCATAATCTATTTTGCATATCAACGTATATACGTACTGATTCTATTTGCTCTTTCTATTTCTTTCTCCTCTCTCTCTCTCTCTCTCTCTCTCTCTCTCTCTCCCTTTCTTTCTCTCTTTCTATCTCTCTTTCCTAAATCCTTTTTCCTAAATCCTTTTTGCTTTGCTCTTGATACATATCTTTTTTCTATCTCTTCCCTTTCGATGCCCCATCTCGCTTTTTATTCTCGGTATTAATTCACATCGATCTATATTAAATCACTTTTTATCAAGTCTATCTCTGAATTTGGTTCGCATTTGATTTCACACAGGATTCTTCTTGACCTTTTTGTGCTGAATACGTCCATTGAAAATGATACGTATGTTGCGAACATGCCTTTTCTTCTCTTGCCCCAAAACTTTGGAACAATCTTCCCATACATTTGTGAGGCCTCCACAATAGATTCTTTCAAAACACTTTTTACAACATTACTCATCTTTTTAGGCAAATATTATTATTATTATTATTAGTAGTAGTAGTAGTAGTAGTAGTAGTAGTAGTAGTAGTAGTAGTAGTAGTAGTAGTAGTAGTAGTAGTAGTATCATTATTATCATTATTATTATTATCATTATCATTAATATTATTATTATCAGTATCATCATTATGTAAACATATCTTTGTTATAGCTGAAACGAGGAGAAAACACAAAGATACACTGAGAAAATGAAGCAGACACACACACACACACACTCTCTCTCTCTCTCTCTCTCTCTCTCTCTCTCTCTCTCTCTCTCTCTCACTTCCCTCATTCTTTCTTCGGTTTTGCCATATGATTTTTTCCCTCATGCATCCAAGTGCCTCCCCCCTCCCTCCCTCCCTCCCTCCCTCCCTCCCTCCCTCCCTCCCTCCCTCCCGGTGCAATACATGCTATAGCCAACAGTAGGTGTCAATATACCAGTGAGCCAGCACTAGCAATGTAGCCCTGAAACCTGTAAGCGTGATCAATGGACAAACGAAACAAATTTTTGAGGAAGCACTTCAACCAATTATTTATAAGTCAGAATTGAATTTTCAGACAATTAGTTTGGATTATACGTATGATTGGATTCATGAGTACGATGTGACGATTTGAATGATTATTCCCAACACATAGGATATATTCTCAAATTCAACATATATTCAGAATTCAGAATTCTTTATTTGACTTACAAAAACACAAAACCGCAAACTCATGATAAATTCAAGGCTATTGAACGATTATCTTTCATACTTATCATCATAAACACTATTTACATGAAAATATAATGTATTTAAGTGATTTTCTGACCTTAATCTTTGCGCGGGAGAAATATCATTGCATGCCCCTTACATCAAAAAAGCATAATGAGACTGGGATGGTAAATTACTTTCGCTCTGAAATGTGAATAAATTGAGCAAAATATGGGTGAAAATTCTTTTCTCATGGAAGCAGAAGGCAATGATAATAAGCATTAGATTAACATGAGTTATATGGCGATGAATTGAACCGTTATGCTATCTCTATAGAAAATGATTTCATTCAATCAATCGAATTCTTTAATCGGCCTTGAAAAACGGTCAAAAATACAGTGGCGTATATCATGTTTTTTTTTTTTTTTTTTTTTTTTTTAGGGCTTTTATTGTGCTGGTTTATGTTTTTTCTATTGGTGAGAGAAAAGGAAAGTACGTTTGTTGCTATAATCGAGGGAACGGCCTTTCTGTTGTGATAAGACACTTTATACACAATGATGCCAGTAAACCTGACAATATTTTAACTGTTCTTACAACATAAGCTGATAAAATGAGATGAAATGATGTCAATGAAAGATTTCAATTCTCAGACAGATATGTAATTCTCAAATATCAGTATTCAAATCTTCACTTTTATAGTTCTTTTTCGCTTTCTACCCCCCCCCCCTCTCTCTCTCTCTCCATTTTCCTTCCTATTCATGTTCCCACTTCTTGATCTTGTTCTTTTTCCTTTTCTTAATTTCTTCTTATTCTGCGTGCCTCTTCTTCATGTCTTTCGTCTTTACTAGTATTAACCAATATCATTCATCTTCACTTCTTCTTTTTACATTTCCTTCCATTTTACCATGTTCTCTCCATCTCACTCTTTATCAGGATGTCACTCCCGTGGGAGTGAAAATAGAGTGAAAATTCCCTTTTTTTTTTTTCGTAGAGAGTATAAATTTCTCTCCCTTCCTTCCACTCTCTCCCCTTGTCTCTCTCAGTGGGTGAATTCAAGTTCGGTGTTGAAAGCTGGTGTTGGTGTTGGGGCAAAACTAGCACCAGCCACAACACCGAACCTGAAATGAAGCTGGTGATGGGATTGACTTCACTAGGTGTTGAGCTATCAATAATGTGATTGGTATTATTTTTATAAACCCGAATTCGGTGTTGGGGCTAGAATCAGCAGCCCAATTCACGCTCTCAACACCAACACCAACACCAACACCGAACTTGAAACCACTCAATGTATTCTCTCTGTGTCTCCTTGACTATCCCTTTCTCTCTCTCTCTCTCTTTCTCTCTCTCTCTCTCTCTCTCTCTCTCTCTCTCCATCACACTCTCTCTCTCTCTTCTCCGGTTTATTGAACTATAGAATTCATAATAGATGTAACATGCATCTTTAATACGAACAAACGATTTCCACCCCTATAGGCTGCGCTTCTGAGGTGAAAATCAAATTTTATAGCAAAGTTCTTGGATCCCTAATTTCATAGTATTATTCTCCGTAGATTGGCAAAAGAATATGACAAATCATTATTTTTCGAAATGAGCAAGCAAGCAAACAAAAGATATATTTTTCGTGATACAACACAGATTCGCTTTATTCCCCGATACGCTGA
Organism: Heliocidaris tuberculata; assembly: GCA_025618425.1. Taxonomy (NCBI): domain Eukaryota; kingdom Metazoa; phylum Echinodermata; class Echinoidea; order Camarodonta; family Echinometridae; genus Heliocidaris; species Heliocidaris tuberculata. The sequence goes on along the minus strand of CM046846.1, from coordinate 3,582,153 downwards.
ATTTTTATAGGCCTTTCTGTGGAGAATACATGTTTGTTTGTTAGTTTGTTTAAATCATATTTCTCACCATTGGGTATCTTATACATGACATTGTATATAATATATACATGTATATTTTTATTTTATTTATCATTTATTTATTTATTTGCTGGTGCCAAAAAAACAAGAAGCTTCACTTTGCCCCCAGGAATGGTCAAGCCAATTTGTTTTGTTGTTGTTGTTGTTGTTGTTGTTGTTGTTGTTGTTGTTGAGAATTCCCCTTTATGAACACCCTTTTCCATAGAAGTCCTGTTTAAGCGTAATTTCGGGAAATAAATTTGGAAGGAGTTGTCTATGATGGTATTAATCATAATTGATACTATATACGCCGGGATATTTTTTAATGCTTTATACGTCATTTTATTTAAGAATCACAATGATTATCTCTGTTAAAATGTGATATAAATGCTACAGTAATATTCCAGTTTAAAAATAGTTCCAAAATAGTAAAAGTGATTGTTTTATTAAACGCAGAACCGTGGCAACGACCATATTAATTCCATTAAGACCCGATCCTCACAATCATTGTTTCATTTTGAACAAATTCATACGTTTAATTTATTCATTATTGTAAATCGTTTATTTCCGCGCCGTTGCATTGCTCGTTTGTTTTATTAATGCATGCCGTGCACTACTCACAGAAATCGATAAAACTAAGAGCTCATTCAGTCATTATCTTTCATCCAGGGTAATAGTGTGCTATTATATTATCAAGGCGGCACTCGAGCGTTTATTAGTACTACTAATTTAGGTGTAGACATTTTTTCTGACACAGCACGGCGTTGAAATATTCGACTCTGGTGACCTTGACTTTCAGCGGTACCCCCTTGCTAAACGCACAACAATGCGCGGATGTGTAATAATAACATACAAAGGAGGAGGGCGGGTGTTGGAAACCGGCTTATTGTAAGGACGCGGAAACAAGCGAGTGGGACTACATTATCATCTTGGCGTCGCGTTCCTTAGGATGATGGGAAGGAGAGGAATGGCTTCGTCTGCTATCAAATGCTTCAGGAAGCGGTGAGCTTGCATTAGAAGCCAGAGAGCAGGTGGGGTGATCCTTGGGGTAGCGCTGCTTGGGATACGAATGATACACCCCCATTATTCAAATGAATATAATGACACCTGCCATCTGATATTACACCCTTTCACTAACTCTTTAAGGCTAAGTGCTTAAACAATAAAAGCACAATATACCGGACATAATTGAAATGAAAGCGACCACGCGAAATCTCTTCTCATTCCATCTAATCCAAAGAAGACAAGACGGTCGTTTGCATCCATTAAATAATAGCAAAAGCAGGTGACTAGAATCATATTAAGTTATATATCTCATCAACGATTTTGTTTTGAACTGATCTGCACCATGATCAGTGTTTTCATTATTAGGGGGCGGGGGGGGGGGCTTGCTATGGCGTAGCCTGTGTCCAGTCACTCAAGGGACAACGGCCCTCATGGGAGGGGGTTGGCTATGTGGCTTACTAAATGGATGAAATACGAGAGACCAAGCGACGACCGAGCTTGGAAGGGTATGGGAAGTGCTTATATTATCTTCTTCCCAAATGTCCCTATCCCTCTCTCTGTCTATCTCTCTCTGTCTCTCTCTCTTTCTCTCTCTCTCTCTCTCTCTCTCTCTCTCTCTCTCTCTTGCTCCATCTTCCCTTTTCCTTCATTTTGCCATTCGATAAGGGGGCATATGCCCCTGGTGAATATGTCCCGGTAACTACGCCACCTATTTATGATATAAAAAGTATATGATCTGTCACAATTTTACTTGTTGCATGTAATGCTTAAAATTTGGACGAAAAGAAAATTCAAATATCTTTGTTCCTTTAATTAACTGAAGATTTGTTGTAATCAGCACTATCAGAGAAAACGCGGCCATATGCCCATTTTATCAGCCCATTCAATTACTTCTTTTTTTTTTCATTGTATCATTTTGAACAGTCGTGTCCACAGAATATTCTGAGGTTGCTAATCAATGTCGTATAGTGAGAAAAAAATTAATTTGATTGAGATTAGTTAGTTCACACCTCTAGATCAAGTTCACAAGCCTCATAACTGGTTTGGTGAAAATTAAGTGTATACTTTAGGAAAATGAGAGGAATTCTTTATCGATGGTATCAATAATATACGTATTTATGTCTTCTTCCTTCTCAAAAATTATATCAGTGACCTCCGAAGAGTCAGCTTTTGATTATTGACCTATAATCCTCTTTGACCTCTTTAACAAGTTTGTTAACAGACATCTCGATGTATAACACTTAACATCTCAAGTACCAATAAATAACTATTGTTATCGACCTTTCTTTGTATAAAAACACCCAATTCAGGGGCATTTACATACCCCAGACAGCCGCCTTTACAGCAAATATCTCGGTTTTATTAGAAGTTGATCAGCGGCCCCGCTGCGTGACTGCAGAGTTCCAACAATCGAATCGCCGAACAAGCCTCCAGCCGACGCTTTGGGGAGCAGCGAGCGTGGCTAATGCGTTCAAAAGCCGCACGCGAACCAAAAGGCGTCTTTTCTTTCATAATCGTCAATATTTTGCTCTTATTGTTTAGTATTGACAAGTGTGAAGAATCTGCAGGGAAATAAATACCCCGCCTGTCTTCCATAACACCAGCAAAAAGTGGAAGACGCGAACATTGTTTGTCCGTTTTTAAGAAAGGGGGGGGGGGGGGAGGTGCTCTCAGCCTAACTTAGCTTAAGTCATTTACCACCTGTTGTGTTGAATGCTAAACGATATCAGAGTTATGAAATAATTTAATCTAATCTAATAATGTTTTTTAAATAAAAAACAATGCCTTGCAGCCAAAGGCTGATTTGTTCATGTTTTACATTGTTGTGAATACATAATATTTGTAAGTATACATTTTATTTCACATTAAAACATACAAAGTATTATAGCATTGAAACATCAGTTTTTATGGCATTTAAATAATAAATAAGGTCCCAAAACATGTAGAGAATATTATTAGCAGTTAAGAATTGTATATACTGGTAAAATATTAATTAATCAAAAGGAAAGAATTGTATTTACATGAGTGTTAAATATAAAGCTAAAGTGACTGGTTTGTTTTTCATTAAAAGATATATCTATATACATGTATATAATCCTACCATGTTTAAATTATTCAGGATGAGTATTTCAGTAGTATTGCACCGGTACACTTTAATACACACATGGATTATGGAATAAACTAGATTCAAATATAGAATAAGCATTATATATCTCTCGAAACTTTCTACCTATATTTACCGTACATTGTATACTTGATTTGAGTTCTTTACCTGTACGTTTTGAAATTAACAGTTATGCTTGTAAAATCTAAAGTGTTTTAATGTAAAAGTGGAACAAATAAACTTCAAACTGCAAACTTCAATATACACGTATATTAGATTATTCACTATTGAGCAAGTCTATTAAATATGGCAAAGGGCTCTTTTTCAATCTGCTAGTTCTGCATTTGTACTGGGTGTACTTTTTTTGGTTCTCGACTTCTCAACTGCAAATGAGATCTTTCAAAGTGCATGTGCAAATCCAAGACATAAATGTTTTCTTCTCTCTTCAAACCCATTTTGTCGATCAACGTCTACCCCCCCCCCCTCTCCCTTTCTCTCTCCCTTTCTCTCTCCCTTTCTCTCTCTCTCTCTCTCTCTCTCTCTATCCCTCTACCTCTCACTATCTTAAATTCTCTCATCCCCTCCGTCTATCTCTTACTATCTCTCTTTTGTCCTTTTTCTTTCTCGCTCCATTTGAAAGTTTTGACAAAAAATGTAGACGGACAGGACGATGCCACATGGGAAAATTCAGCCACTTTTACCAAAAAGTTTATCCAACCTACTACATGTGTATATATATATATATGTATTTTTGTTTTGTTACAGTTATTATCATTTTTTGTTGTTTACTCTGGAGCCTTCCTCAAACTAATAAAATGATACATCCATTCCTTCTCTCCATCTGTCCTCCATTTCCTACTACTCCTTCTCTCTTTCTCTCTCACACTCTCTGTAATGATGAGAGGTAGGTATCATATTAACATTTAAAAGTTATGACATAAACATACATAGGCATCAAGCGCTGTATTTTGTATGAAATACGCTTTAAGATTCTTTTATCAATGCCTGGTATACACGGAATGTCATATAACATGAAGGGCAATAAATACATTGGACAAAAACAAAGTCATAAACAGTAGACCCCATTATAGCCCGAGTCAACGGAAAACTTATTACATTTTCCTTTTACCATGTTTACGCACGTGTTACTTTTGGCTGAACATATCTATTTTAAGGATAAAATTATGATTATATGGATTTTCCACGCTTCTCCTACACATCAAAGCCATTATTTGAAAATATTCTTTTGCTCACGTTTTATCTCTTTCCATTAACCCAGAGTACGAAAGGGGACAGAGAGGGGGGGGGGGGGGGGAGAGTAAAAGAGGAAGGGAAAATATAAAATGGAGAAAGGAGTAAAAAGGGAGATATAAAATAGTGAGTGAAAGAGATTTGGCATGACAATATCATTAGATACTGCTAAACTGATAAAAGGAAGATGATTGAAATAGTACTATAATCTCTTGAAATTACACCCACACACAAAATATAATAAATTTGAGAAGAACAAAAATTTACTGGATTATAATTTGGTGCCTCTGATCGATAATCAACGGGAGCTTTAAAAAACGATTTTTGTGGCAATTTCAAGATTGAAAACGCTTTATTTAGCTTATTATAAAATCATTAAAAAAAATACAATTCTTTATTCAACATAAATCTAAACTGTAAAATTTGATTATCATACTTCACATACTCTGACTACATTGAAATATTACATTAAAGAAAAAAGAAACTCAATCAAGTACCTAGAAAAGCAAGTATGAAATTGCTATCTCTTTTCATTTAGTTTACATATTGTGATCTTATTACTGCGATCTTATTACAATGTCTAGCTTTTTGCACAAATTATATCGAACAATTTTATTTTACAGCTTGCCTTTTCTTTTCTTTTTTTTCTTTCTTTCTTTCTTTTTTTTTTTTGGGGGGGGGGTGGTATTCAACGTGTACTCGTATTTGTCTTTCACTTAGTACTTCTTCACCCCCAGTTTTTCTCTTTTTATTTTCTTCCTTATCTAATTCTTGTTCTCATTCAGATCTTCCTTATCCTCATTTTATTTTGTTTTAATTTGTTTTAATTTGTAAAATTTGTCTTCCTCCACTTCATGGAATGTCTAATGTGATTATTCAGTTTTAAATGGAATGAAATTGCTTAAACATGTTAAAGGAGAATGAAACCCCCAAAATAAATGCATTTTAATATAAGCAGAAAAAGCAAAGAAGCATATCAGTGAAAGGTTGAGGAAAAGTGGACAACTAATCAAAAAAGTTTTGAAATTTGAAATCCTAAAATCGCTAAATGAATGGAGATCTGAAATTGGCAATGTCCTCATTATGCTAATGAGATGCTGTGATGTAAATGTGCTATACTTTCAAATAACCTTTTATTCAAATAATGTTGTAAAAATTCACTTTCCTTGAATATATCTTAGAAAATTTGATTTCTCTATTATAGGTGGTGTTCATAAATTCATTCCTCACAATATATTTCAAGCACAATGTTGATAATTCAATTGTCTTTGTTTAAAAGCTGAAATCTGATATTTTTCTTATTTATTACCTATAAAGAGAGAGCACAAAAACGTCATAGCATCTCATTAGCATAATGAGTATGTTGCCAATTTCATTTAGCGATTTTAGGTTTTTAAAATCTTCATAACTTTTTTATTCTTTATCCGCTTTTCTTCAAACTTTCAGTGATATATGCTTCTAAGATTTTTCTGCTTCTGTTAAATTGCATACAAGTTTGGGGTTTCATTTTCCTTTAATATGAAATTCTTTAGTGCTCTATGAACATCACATCTTCTTTTATAATGAAATGATTACCATGGTAAAAAAATATTTTCTCTTTTCGTGGTAAATAGCTGATGTGTATACAAGTATCACACCTGTTATTCGTTTCGGTTCTTGACCTCCACATGCTATTGTGACGTCATACCCATCTTAAGAAGGTGAAGGACGCAGATGTCTTCATCAAGGTCTAAGGGTTGGTTTCACGAGGCAAACTTTTGTTCGTATATTAATGAGAGGCATCACTTTGTTCTCCCTCAATATCGTTTGCTTTTAATTGTTTTATTTGGTATCCTTTATTATAAGTCTTTTGTAGCTTCTTGCTAACCATTTATCCTTATTCATTCATCCCCTTTTTATTTTTTATGTTTACTTTCTTCTTCTCTTTCTTTTCTGTATGTAGTCCTACTATCGTTTTAGTATTGTTTGGGATCAAATTTTGATGTTGATGCGAGATGCGATGAAAATGCAGGTACACATTTCTAGTGCAGTGATTGGCAGCAAACAGAAATTACTTTTACCTTGCGTTCGATTGCAACCCGACCGAGCCTCCCAAAAAATGGTTATTGTTACTTAAAAGAATAAATTTTTAACAGCATAAAAGCTTTTAATCATGATGATAATGGTGCATTAGCACAATCGATGTTCAATATTTTTTTCCCTAAAATAGATTCATAACAATAATGTTGATGGTGAAAGAGGGCATGAAGCGCACTATCTCTTCAGGTGTAATGTCGGCTAACGAACAAAAGACAAGGGCAGTTTGAGTAAGGTCTGAACTTGTTAATGCGATCATGTATTTCATTAGGAGTTCCCACCTCCTAATGGAAAAAAGGAAAGAGGCTATCAGACACTGGTGTAGTCAGACAGGGGTGGGGGCACAGATGGGTGGGGGTGACCTCCAAACACCTGGGGTAAGGGTAGGCGTAGGGTAAGCGTTAGGGTTAGGGTTAGGGAAAGGGGAAGGGTTAAGGTCTTGACCCCTAAGTACCATGGATAACCCTTTTTTTTTAGCGGATGAACAGGAGAGAGGCCATGGCCTCCTTGTTACCCCTTGCTACGCCTATTCTATCAGACTAGTAGCAACAGTGGCATAGCTACAGGGATACAGGCAGTGGCGTACCCAGGATTTTTTTTTACAGGGGGAGCAAATTTTGTCAACTGTCAAATTCTGCTTGGAGGGAGACCCGTATTTTTTTCTTCTCACCAGCCCTCCAAAACTCGCTCAGGGGTGGTGGGGGTGGGGGGGGGGGGGGGGGGGGCAAAAAAAAATCCCCCAGCGCCTCAAAAGTCGATCCGTGGGAAGGGGGTGTATTCTATGGAGTCCAGAATTCTCTGACAAGCACACACAAAAAAAAGTTTTAAAAAATCTTCTTTCTGTCAAAAGATGTCAGGGGGGCACTCTGCCCCTGCCCCCTTGGGTACCCTAGTGGGTACCCTAGTGGGTACAGGGTACTTGGCCCTTAATTAATTTTTGAAAATAAGAAGAGAAAATTAGAACGAGAGAGAGGGGGAAGAGGGGAAAAGAACGTGAAAATGAGATGATTACGACCCTATCTCACAAACACCACCAAACTAATGGTCTTGAAAATTCGCATTTCATCCAGTGAGTGAGACCAATCCACTCCATCCCCCCCCCCCCCCCTCACCCCATGATGTCGACGCCCCCTCAGTGGCTGGACTCACCCATCGACACTGAGTAGAAAGGTACATCTCCTTCCAATATTACGATGAACATGTATACTACAAACCATTAACCATGCTTTCCCGCACGTTCCTCCGTTTGTAAGATGTACCCGTAAGTCATTACAAATTATTATTCATCCTGTATTTCATTATTAAAGCTTAATTTGATGATTTGTATAAAGTTTTGTTTTTCATTACATATTCCAATGTATATGTATTTTTCATTTTTGTGTAGGCGTGTCTCGAAACGGAAGGAGATATAATTATAATCCAATCAAATAAGTATACGATAGCTTCATTTGGGTTCAAGTAATAATATTGTGCACGCACAACACGTACCAACCCTAATCTTGAGAAGTAAATGGAGAAAGAGAGAGATGAAAGCGAACAAAAACTATAACAAACAAACACAGAGAGTAGGAGAGAGAGAGAGAGAGAGTGAGTGAGAGAGAGAGAAAGGGAGAAGGGGAGGGGGAAGGAAGATGTTTTATTTTCACGATATTTTTTTTAAAACTGTGTCAGTAGATATACACTAACAATGATAATACGCTGATATAATCGACATCTAACGTTTAAAATATTTACATGTGTATGTGTGTAACTATATATAGTAACAACTCAGACTAAGAAACCACAAATAATTAAAAGATGAATACCTAGTTTTGCACAAATGTCATAAAGTATTCTACCAAGGTTTAACCTATCCCGATACACGCTTCGCTTCATCGGCAGACAGTTATATGCAGAAGACTGGATATCATCTGAGATTTAGGAAGTCCACATGAAATATTAACGCAAACAAGTTAGTAAGGAGAGTATTAAACCGCCTACATCCCTTTTACTCTTCTCTTTCTCACCTCAAGATCGATAGCTCCATCGATTAATCGATATTGGGATAAAGGATGTCCATTTCTATAGAGTCTGGTTCTAGGAGTGTTCTTTTGCACCCCTTGCTTGGATGGAATAGAGTCCACTATGTCTTGTTACAAGCAACAATGATTATTTTTGACGAAAAGCGCGTTATAAACGGTGGTAAAGAGATACAGAATAACTTAAAGAGGACCGCAGACATGGCAGAGAAAGAGAGAGAGAGAATGAAGGGAAGGGGCGGCGGTGTGTTTTATGATGACGGCAGAGGGGGCATTTGTGTCCCTCTTCCCTTTTCAAAACATTCCAAACCAAATACAGATTCGATAACCATGATTCTTCTTCTTGCCCCCCTTTTTTTATCTTTAACGCTGGTAATAAAATAATCATACAACTAAATCCAAATGTTGTGTGTTTTTTTAGTTATTAGTTAAAAATATCCCCAATTCTCTTTATTATGCATTATGAAGCAACAGTTTCCAATGGCACAAGAGCCGTAAAGGTGCTGAGAAATAGTAACCAGCAAATTGAACATGTCTGGTCCACTGAAACATGACTTTAGGCAAAGTAAGATAAAGTATGGAAGCACAATGGCAGGAGAATGACACGTCATGGCTTCATGCAGTAAGATCCTACAAGTCTGCATCTGTCGCGAAAACCCCCGCCATGAAGACTGGCACACCAACCGCCCAATTTACATGAATATTTTAGGGGCTCTGTGTCGAATCCTAGCAATGGACACCAATAAAACATAATCAGCTCTAAAGCAATATAAGGTATGGAAAACAAGGGGGAAAAAAGAAAAAGAATTTTTATATAGGAAGGAAAATTTTAAAAAATATGATGAATTATACGTTGATAAGAGAGAAGAGTAGGCGAAGAAATGGATGATAGGCATATGAAGAGAAGAAAAAAAAGGAGCCAGTTTTTGGCGTGTCATATCTTTGGGCTATGGGGTTGTTGGAAGCTGTTTCGGCGGCACTTCGTCAATGAGATTAGTGAGCTGTGCTTAGCCATTAGTGCGTTCAGAGACTCTGAATTTGTCAGGGGGGTTTTCGAAGAGAAAGCAAAAATCCGAAATAATAGCCATGACACTTGGCAGCGTAGGCTAGGTGGACATTAAGACGGATAATAATGTTGACAGAAGAAAAACGAGGGTCTTATAAATGCATTTAGATTGGGGAAGAACGAGAAAGAAATAATAGAGGAAAATGGAAGATTGGTGGAAGATTTGAATATTAAATCAAGATTCTGAGGGGGTTTATGGTATTCTTGGCTTCTCTATATCAGTCCTGGGGTTATCTTGGTGTATTAGTGGATTATATCATGCCCTCCCTAACCTCTAGCAATAATCCGCTCTCATTAGCTCGCATTTCAGAGAGATGATGACCAAGTTTGAGTTCGGGTACCGAGATCAAAACACGCGTTCTAATTGTGTTCTAATTCTATATTTTAAGTAAAGGTAGGCTCCATATATGAAGACAAGAAGAAAAAGAACCAAAATCAGTGAATGATGGATGATGCTAACGATAACGAAACAAAAAATAGAATAGAGAGAGAGAAGAAGAGGGTGGGGGGTGGAGAGAAAGGGAATCAAAAGTTCTCTCAAATTATGCTTTCATTTTTTAATGATGATAAAAAAATGTTAAGTTTCACTTTTATTGTATACGAAAATAATAATAAATATGTTCTTTTCAAACCCTCCTGAAAGAGTGAAAATCAAAAACTTTCAGACAGATAAGGATGAAGATTCTTCCCGAGAAAACGAGGTATTACAAGTTGTATGTAAATATTTTGTCATCATCCGAAATAAATCACAGGTGTACATGGAGGTGGTCATATTATAGTCTATTTTAGATTTTTGGTATAAGATTAGAAAAAGTAGCATAATTAAATGAAAAGAAAAGTTACGATGCAAAATGTCTACAAATGCATAACGAGGAGGGGTTTATCAAGAAATTAATGTGAAACACGCACATCTGGTAAAACTTTGTTCTTGAATATTATAGGAGTGAAATGATATTTGGAACTAAGATTTTAGCTGATTGCTAATAAAGATCTATTTTCATATACATCTTTCAGATCTTATATCCCTTTTTCTAACTTACTAAGTTTCGTCGGGAAAAACAAAAAACAAAGTATACATAATACTGATGTTTCCCGAATTACCCGCTATCATTCATCTGATTGCATTGATTGTCGGAGGGAAGCCTGTTTATTTTTTCATGTCGTAATATATCAGATGACAATAATAAAATGCCAAGTTTCTGCAATTACTATTATTCCATTAGTTTTAGATTTGATTCTAAGAAACTTTAAGGTACACTTGAAGTAGTATACTCAAACGAATCAATTTCCATTAATAAACATTACTTCATTTTAACACCTTTCCCTCTCCTAGCTACCCCCACTCCCCCCCCCCCCCCCCTCTCCCTCTCTCATTATTTTTCTTTTACTCTTACTTTATCTGCATGATATTACCATTTTCTTTGACGTCCAACATTCTGATCTCATTAACAGGGCGCTGCACCAACCAGCAAGAAACAATGTTGACAAGCGCTTGGGATATCGTGTTTTTTTTTTTTTTTTTTTTTTTGTTTTGTTTTGTTTTGTTTTTTTGTTTTGTTTTGTTTTGTTTTGTTTTTGGGGGGGGGGGGGGGCAAGTTTTATTGTCTTGACTTCGCTCGCTTTCTTCCCTGCATTTTTTGTTTTGTTTTGTTGTTTTTTTTATAATAAACTTTGAATTCATATGCTTTCCTAGTCATCTTACTTGTTGTTTTATCATTCAGGCGATGGATTTCTCTCGATATTAGCCTAATGCTCTCCATTTTTACGACCAGGTAGACAAAAGAGTTACGATCATGAATATCAAATCCGGGTTTTTCATTTTCATTTTCTTCTTCCAAAACATTGTGAAAATGATAATGCGCTCCATGGAATCGTCATGCGTGATTTCCAACGCATCGTCGCGATTTTATAGAAACATAATGAATTTGATAAAATTATTTTTCTAAAGACATTCATTTCACCCCACCACGTCACACGTTCTTAAGTACACCGCTAAACATTTTATTTGAGATTGAGAAACAAATAGTTGCTAAGAAAATTGCACTTCTGCCATCTCTGCAGAATCCAAGCTCTCATCCTGTAGCTATTAAACGCTAGTTATATGATGAGATAAGACTTAGTGGAACATCTCTCGGTCCTAGAGGATTAGTTTGTTTTCTTTTACGATCTCGAGCAAGATCGATGAGATGGTTTTAAAAAAGACGACGTTTTCCAGTTCACAAAGAATTAAATGGACAGTTCTCCACATTGCATTATTATACAGTGCAAGCTCGAATATTCCCTTTATCTATAAGATAGGTGGAAAGAGAAAACATTGGGGAAAAAACATCTTACTGGGGGGAAAGTAATATCCATATACCCAATGTTGTAAATATTGATAGGTTTTACTTAACAGACGAGAGCCCTATAAAAAAAAAAAAAACTATGGTCTTTTCAACCTTCCTACATATATCTTTATGTACTCTGACTTAAACCATAGTTAAGGTAATTACAATGATCCGACGACCACCATATTCATAAGAAATCATATTCAGGTCAGTTACTTACTTTGTTAGATTATGTTGTTTATTTCTTTTGTTCAGCATGTTTCTAATTTATTTTTGGCTCCTTCTATCTTACCGTTATCATAAGGGGCCTTGAACCTTGAACTGCATGCTAATGAACGGCACGCCGACTTTGGTGCTGTATTTTTTTGATGGGGTTAAGCATCCCTGGATTTTGAATTTTGACAAGATGCCTTACCTCTATATAGTCGTAAACTTTGCTCCAGCTAAGGTCATGCACTATATTCGTTGAGCTTAGCTGTGTGATAGCCGTGCACGTCTACCGCGAAGTACATGTAGTTCACGCTCTTTATTCTTAAAAGTAGGGGAAATGCTAATTGACAATAAAAAGAAACAAAGAGCACTCTTGAAAGATGGAACTTGATGGGTGTTGTCGTTTCAAGAGTGAGAACTCCTGTTTGTTTATTTTGTTTGGTTGTTTGTTTGTTGTTCTCAAGTATGAAATGTGTAAAACCTCATTCTATTCTTTGTCAATTTTCGTCTGGTATTTTTTCTACTGTTTAATCTTTCATTCTCATTTCTCATTCCATTTTCTCTCCTTTTTTTTTATTGTATTCATCTTCTTCTCACGTTTTTCCTTTTTTCTCTTCTTCTTGTGCAAATAGACACTTCCTTCCATATCAAAAGTCATCATTTCATTGCTCAATTTCCTCTGCTCGCGATTTTTTCTTAGACATAGTCCAAAAGAAAAATTTTATGGTTTGAAAAATGTTTTAACATATGAATAACCACATGAAATCAGCAAAGATAAACGTCTTACTTCTAATCCTTAGTTATATAAAAAAGAATTATGCACACTTAGTTTCACATAAAAAGTCGTAGCAACAAAATTAAAATTTCATATGTTCACGTGGCTGCTACGGAAGAGATAGGACTATTATTGAGTGAGAGGGGGGGGGGGGGGGGGGAGGGAGCTGATGAAGGCTGTAAAGTAAAGGTATGGTAGCTTTATATGCAGGACATTTACTAAGAGAAGGAGGACAACAGAAGTTTGAAGGAATGAAAGGAGGGAAACGCGAAAGAGGTAGACAACGTATCACTTGGTTTAACAACATCAAGCAGTGGACTGGATTTTGTTATGGAGATTCCCGAATGACATCTTATGATCTAAGAAGATGGAAGTGAATAGCCGCCAACCAATAAATCTAACAAAACTTTGTCGCGATCGTCTAATACTGAAAATTAAGAGTTAAGAATCAAAGATAATTGATGCATTCCACGATGTTTTGGGGTGGAAAATATTATGAAGAATAAGATTGTCAGGCTGTTAGATTTCTTCTAATATCGAAAATCACGTTGTAACTGTGAAATAACCCATTACATATTTTCTCGATGCAATCAAGGGTTACCAGAATGGGTGGAGGGCGAAATATATCTTTTGGAAACTGGGAAAATCTGCGATTCCTGGAAAGAGTAACGGGCACACGCAGCGACGAACTTTTTTCTCTGCGTGTGTGTCTTTTTTTTTGGGGGGGGGGGGATTGGGTAATTTGGTTCCAGAGCATAATTATATGCAATTACCGCGATTGAAAATCATATTGCTTCACTAAACAAGTTCGAATTCGCTGTCATGCAAAGATGTAATGAAACCCAAAGGCCGTGATTGCGAGGTCACGTTATGAGCCGAATCTGGACCAGCAACAGGTATAAGATAAATAAAACAACGATTGAGTGAAAGTAGAACGTTTTGAAGGGCCACCTGTCAGATAATAATTACTTAGGGAACTGTGTCGTGTCTGTTTGGTTCGGTGTAATATTTGTTCATTGTGCAATAGATCCATGATTGACCTTTTCACTTTTTGTATTCCGACGAAGATTTTTCATCAGATCACCATGTAACTCTGAATAATGAAGAGAGAGAGGCTGAGACTAATGGTGCGAGATAATTAAATTCAGAAATAATTCACGATAAGTGTAAATCCCAGTCCATGACGCGCAATCAATCAATTTCATAAATTAAATCGCTGTATCGCAACATGATTTGTAGAAAACTTCAGAGGCGATAGAAAGAAAACCTCAGCGAAAGCATGAAAAATTAAGTTTCTTACCTCGGGGTTCGTGAATGCTACAGGGATAGTACTTTTTCATATTTTTCTCGTGGCCTCGCTCCTCTCGCGTCGTCCGCTAGGCTTAATGCATTGACATGTATTATGTAAACAATTTCTAGCTTCGCGCGCTTTTTGCGATAGCGTGATCGTCTGAATCATTCACAAATCAAATGAAAATTTAAACGTTAAACAAGAAATTACTCGCGATGATATTGATGATATCATAAAAAGCGATTTAATTATCTCGGCCCAATTACTCTCGGCAATCTTATGTTTAAAGCTGCAGTCCTAATATAGCGGATTAAGAGAGAATAAGGAAAAAAACAATTATTTCCCATAATTATAATATTCAGTAAAGAAACACTATGTTTTCGTTCCAATTTATGCTTACA
>CM046846.1:3532572-3557572 GCA_025618425.1 Heliocidaris tuberculata | reverse complement strand
GATGATAGGAGCCTCGCGGAAGGCAAGGCAAGGTGATTCTTGATACCTTAATTAGTAAGGCTTAGAAAAATAAAGAAAGAAGGCTGAAGTTTAGGAGAGGGGGGGGGGTCGAAAGGGGATTTCATTAACTCCATTTTATCGATATTCTCTTCTTTGCTACCTAGATTTTCTATTTTGAGCATTTCATTCATTAAAATTGATTTCGCATATAAAAGAAAATATCCTCGTGATATTGGGATGTGAAATTAGTTTGGGAGTGTGGCGTGTCGGGAGTGTGGCATGTCGGGAGAGAGCAAAGAACAAGCTAATGATAGACAGAGTATAAAAGATATACGGATGGATTAAAGATGCTGGTATTGCCTTACTATAACCATGTAGCTTCATGCTATAATAATACTGTGTAAACGTTTCCTACTTACACAATACAAGCGCCTCCTCTTTATCTCTATTCATATATCCCCCTCTCCCCCCCCCCCTCTCTCTCTCTCTCTCTCTCTCTCTCTCTCTCTGATTCTGTGCTTGCCTTATTATACTTACGCGATACAAATAAATCTAAATCTTTAAAAATAGTATGTACTTTTAACATTTTTATATTTTTGTCTCATTCTCTCTTCTTCTTCTTCCTCCTCTCCTCTTATTTTCTGTCACTCTGTCGATCTTCAGTAATTTTACTCCCGAAATTTATGTTACACCATTCGCATTCCTCACGCCCTAAACACCATGCAGATATCAAACATCATCATCGCTCCTCCGCCGTCAGCTGTGTATTCAAACAGCGGTAATATTCCCTCTCTCTATTTCCTCTCTCCATTTCCTTTCACTCGACTCCTTTTCTTTTGGTCACCAATCGACGTCCTTGTCAACACGGGATCTCTCCCGGTCGATATCCCCGCTCACTTCCCGATCACCTTCTTGTCGATAGATGCGTGACGATCGAGGCGGCGAAAAACAGAAACATATATGTGTTTTGTCGAATATTATATTTCATATTATTTCACACTGGGTTTAAGTGGGAAGTGACAGACACACGTTTAAACGCATATCATGTCAGTATACTCGGGTGAGATATATATTACGAGAGAGAGATATGCAGAGAACTGAGGAGGAGGAGGAAGAGGAGAGAGAGAGAGAGAGAGAGAGAGAGAGAGAGAGAGAGAGCAAAGATAGTATTAGATAATGAAGTGGAAGGAGAAACAGAGAGAGAGAGAGAGAGAGAGAGAAATATGAAGACACAATTTTAGAAGAGAACGAGACAGTAAAAGAGAGATATTATCAGAAAGATAGTGTGGGTTAGAAAGAACGAAAGAGAAATAAATAAAACAAAAATGAAAGAGAATGAAAGAGAAAGAGAGAGAAAGAGAGAGGACGAGAATGAGAATGAAAGAGAGAGAGAGAGAGAGAGGGGGGGGGGGGTAAAGAGAGCGAGAGGGGGAGGGGGTATAGGAATAGAGATATATAGCTCGGAGGTGTTCTTGTTGAGGATAGAGAGAGAAAGAGAGAGAGGGAGTATTCTTGTTGAGAAGGATAGAGGGTATAAAGCGGAAGAAGAGATCAAGTTCAAGAGAGAGAGAGAGAGATTAAAAAGAAGGAGAGAGATGGAGATAAAGGGTCGAGAAGCAGTGAGATGCTACAAGTGTATATGCAATTGTCGATGATCAAAAAGCGACTTCACGCACGGCGCGGGGAAAAAAAAGGAAGAGACGGAGAAACGGGGTGAAACGGGTGGGCGAAACCAAGCACTTATTTGATTAAACAAATTGATTAAATTGACGCTGATAGGCCCACCATAAATGTCTAATAATGCTTGCTTCTAGTACAACTCGTTGAAATGCAATATGCAGACTGTGCCGGTTGAGTGGAGAGGGGTGAAAATGCGACTTAATTGAATTCTAACCTTCCTAGCTGCTCAACATGAAAGACCGGGAATTTGTACATTAATTTAAATGAATGCTTGCCATGAAACACAATCGTTTTTTTCCTCCCTATTTCATGTTCCTTATTCTTACTAATTCACAACAATGGTGAAGCTCATGTCAGCCTCCATGCAGGAGTTAAGTTAATGGATGTGTCCATAAAGATGAAACGTATTCATCATTTAATTCATTGTAATGGATCATCATCTCATTTTGTATTTTGTATTTACATTTGGCAAAATCTGAGTTAGCTTTGACCCCATTTTGATTATCATTTTGTAGTAATTGACTCAACAACTTTTTGTTTTCAAAACTTCATTTGCTATTATAATTGACATATATTAAAAAAAGATGGCTTTGTTGAAGTAAATAAAACCATTGACTGACGTAATAATAATAATAATAATAATAATAATGATGATAATAATAATAATAATAATAATAATAATAATAATAATAATAATAATAATTGGGTCTTATTTACCCAGGGTAGCCACATCAGTATTAAAACTGCTCTTCCTGCGGGCCTTGCAATTATTATTACCCTAGCATTGCCAGGTACTCATTTACACCTGGGTCGAGAGGGACAAATGTGGGCAAAATACCTTGTCTAAAGATGTTAGCACAGAGCGAGGTTCGAACCCGGGACCTCTCGTATTAGAGTCAGGAGCCTTTACCAATATACCACAGTGCTCCCACTGTAAGTTAGGTGGCAATATTGAAATTGAATCATTTGAAATAAATAAATGCCCTTTTCTAGCTACAGATAAATAATAATTTTGATCATTCGATGAATATTGATCAATAGAGAGGTGAAGGTAGATATGACGATGCGTTATGAACTTGTTGGTTTACAACCATTCGCTGATGTAAATAATTCCATGTTGAAAAAACATGTTAAAAAATAAGCTACGAGTTTATGACATAGTTAGCGATAGTCAGATTGATCGATAGTTGGCTAGATGTTTCAATAATATGCATGTATAGACCAGTTCGTAGTTAGCACATGGCACAAATGACCCCAAATATCCACAGATATTCTAAAAATGGAGATGTCCAACTTTGTGCACTTTAGAATAATCACTCTCAAAGTGAAAGATGTGCCTCATGAATAGCTTTTGTTTCGCCTTTTGGAAAGCATACTTCCACCTGGGTATCATGGAATGCACCATTGGTGAATAATTGAATAATGATTACATGACATTCATGAGCACATATCAAGTATTCGTGTCAGTGGGTTTTAGAATTTGGTACAGATGACCTTTATCTGCTCATGCTCAGATTGTATCTACGAACTGGCTTATTATGTTGGGGGTTTTTTAAACCCAGGAAAGTGTATACTATTATGTGTATTAATAGAAATAAGACGTAATCATTGTCTGTCGAGAAAAAAAAGAGAAGAAAATGTTAATGTAAAATATAAAAGACAGATACAATAAAAAGTAAGCATTCACGCTCCCTTGTACAATGCCTCACAACCTTGCACTTGGTCTAGGAACAATACTTTCTTTTTCGGGGAAGGGGCGGGTGAGGGAAGTCTTACTATTCATTTTCGCACGATTCCCGCCATTAGGAGAAGACCGGTCGTCTGCTAGTGTTTCTGGTGTTGAAGGCTGGTAGGAGAGAGCTTTCTACTGGTCGGTATATCAGCATTGTTTCTGTTCACCATACGTCATATAATAAGACGTTTGGCAGGTACGTGTTGGAAAGAAAAGATGCTAGAAATGTGTAGTATGTAGAACAGACGAGGTACCTTCTGTGACTATATACAACATGTTCCAAATTAGATCAAAATCACAGAGAGAGAAACAGGTTTGCCAAGTCAAAAGGTAGTTACCTCACATATTGTGTCTTCTTTATCTTGGGGGATATTGACCAAGACATCCATTATGGTCAGTGATTACAATTCTGCTCGCAAATCTGTACAGGCATATCTTTAGCGCTAAAATGGGTTATCTTGTTTATCATTTATTTTTTGGAAGAGGGGTGTATACGAGTTTTTTCTCAGGATTCGTCATTCTTTAGTCATTCTTTGTCGCCCGGAAGTATAAGTCATTGTGCATTGGCCTATCCCCCCCCCCCCATCTTGTTTGAGGCCCAAACCATTCAATCGGGATTAATTTGTGAATAACACACGTTGTTTTTTTTAATAACTCGTTATTGTACTGAATACATTTTTTAATATTGATATAAAATGTTATTATGTAACCGACTTTAATGGTAATTATAACACTGGTTATCACAACATGTATGATTGTACCACATGAAAATATATACATGTAATTTATATCTTGATTTATGTGTCGAAAAATAAATTTAATGCAAATTTGATGGCCTTATGGAAACAGCATGATAGAATATTATCAAGTAAAGCGACGGATTTTGGAAAGAGGAGAGAGAGCGAGAGAGAGAGAGAGAGATAGAGAAGGGGCAGAGAGATGGAGAGAGGGGTGGGGGACAGGGGAGTGACAGACAAAGAGAGGATGAGAGAGAGAGAGAGAGAGAGAGAGATTAGACAGTGAGAGACAAGAGCAAGGAAAGACAGGATAGAGAGTTTGATAGCGGGTTACCAAGAAACGAAGAAAATGTGAACAAGAAATATTTTTAGATCTATTCATTGATGAAAAGTAGATAAAAGGATTAAAGTGATCATTATATCATTTGTGAAAGAAGCAGTGCAGTCAAAACATGAACAATGAATTTCAAATATTGATCTGGTCTGACGGTTGACAGAGATGGGGAAACAGCACTTTTCTGGGGGGGAGGGTAGGGAGGCAGCGGTGTATCCAGTTTGAGTATACAGTGATGCCCTCCCTCCTCCTCCTCCCACGTTTGAAAACCATGAAGAAAAAAAAATACAACCTGCAGTGGCACTACAGCACGACCCCACCCTCCTTTTCTGAGAAGGGGGGGGGGGGGGTCTGCTAAAAGTATCTCCCTAGTTTATCAATTTCTGGATACGCCAGTGGAGATGGGGGAAGGGGGAATGTTGTCTAGAAATAAATACGATTACATTTATTTGACGGACACTGTTTTTGCTTCTTATGTTGTATCTCTATAGTATATGATTACAAAAGTGTCAGCCTATGTTCTGCTATAGCTGTTGATATCTTTTTAATGCTAGAATCTTGAGCCCATACAGAAACACTATACATTTTACAACAAAGGTATAAATTTGTAATTCATCCATAGTGTAGACTAACTCATTTTCATTTTTCATCGACTATACCGAGTCTGCCAACTTTTTCTTCATTTCCTTAGAAATACCGGCAAAGAAGAAAGATGAATTTGCAATTTTGTTGAGGCTGAATAACCGTATACGAGTACGTGCAAAAAAAGCGAAACAAGGAAATATTATATGAAAATCCATTAGAATAATTGAGTTGTCGACTGAAAAGATAGTTAACATCGTGAGAAATTGGCAGTGAATCTTGTCTCATCCTTTGTCAACCGCCTTCAAAAAGGACAATTGAAGGTGGATTGGAAAGAGTAATTGAGAGAATAAGTGATAAAAGAAATGAAGGAATGCATCGAGATGGCGTCGTTATGGTGGCGCCGTGAAGCGAAGAGCGAGAAGCTTGCACGCCGAAGCTTTGGGCGTAGAAGTCACGTCGGCCTCGTTTGCTTGGAGCGTACTACCATACTCATCGTCAAATTGGTATGGTCTTAAACGTTGAATTCACACGATCGTACCCACTGATGTCAACCCTCTTTAAAAGGGCATTGATACGAAGAAAGAAAGATCGATTGAAGAGCATTAAGTGAAGACTGAAAGATAGAATGATTCAAGGGCGTGTAGATTTAGTGGTAGGTCCATCCAGGGGGTTATTGGTAATTGTCCTGGAGGTAGTTGTCCTATATAGGAAGTTGTCCGGGGGTACTGTCCGCTGTAATAATCCGGGGTATTTGTCCTGTAACATGTTCATTCTTAAAATAGTATGCCTCGTCATTCCCTTTATACGTCTTGCAATTTTCACACCGATTACGATAAATTGATAATTTAGCTATGCCGAGGGAAAGGATGGGGGTGACATTCCCCATGTTCAAAATGTCTTTCGGGAAATTCGTAATTGTCAACATCTTTTTTACTTCATCGACAAAATAATGTTAATATAAGAGGCCCTTCTTGTTTTTGTATTTGTTTGTTTGTGTTTCTATGTTGATATAGGGTGGGAAATCCCGCTCCTGATTATATAAAAACAAATATTACTCCCAGGGGCGGATCCAGGATTTTGTATAAGAAAGGGGGGCACAAATCTCAGAAAAGGTTCTGAAAAAGCAAAATAGGGGGAAAATATCAGATTTTATTCCAAAATTCTTTGACAAGCAAAAAAAAAAAAAATCAAAAACGAGTGGGGGGAGGGGGCACAACGTACACTTTCCTTTCAAATAGGGGTGGCCCGGAAGTGCCTCCCCCCCCCCCCCCAATCCACCACTTATAACGCCTTTAATCTTGACTGGACTCTTACAAGAATAGACACACAATTAAGGTCTGCTGTGTTTACCGTCATTCATAAATCATTTGTTTTACATCTGATATGAATGACATGTCTCCGAACTTAATCTGAAAATGTTCTATTCATGTTGATAAGTTTTAAACAAAGAACTTGGGATTAATTTAGGAGTATGGTGTATAACTGTAAAGGTGAGATAGATCTTATCGATTCTTTCAAAGGGAATTGAAGAAAAGTGATTATTGATTTGGTGATTATTGAAAACTAGGTGCGCAAAAAGAAAAACAGACACACACGCAAAAAGTCACCAACATGAAGGGATGGGGTATGAGGGACACAAGTCTTCGGCTTAATCCTCTGGTATTATACACGCATGTGTCCCTTTTCTATTATTAGATGGGGGCATGCAATCTGAATTTGATTTTTTTTTTGGTATTTGTGTTTTTATTAGAAAATCAAAAGAAATGACAATAATCACAAGTGATTTACATGATTAAAAACAAAATCACTGGACCCCCCCCCCCAAAAAAAAAGACAGTAAAAATAAATTGGTACAAAATAAACAAAAAATAAATAAAATGACAGAAAATTGAGTTAGAAAATAATGAAATTATTTTTTTGTTTGTCTATTATTTTTTAGGTAGTAGTTCCCCTGTCCAAAAAAATTGGATCCACTAATTCTATGTATATTAATGTTAAACAGGGGAGAAAGAGCCAAGTAAAGAAAGATAAGAGAAATTATAAAACCTGCGGAAAGAGTCGACTGAGACAAAAACTGAATACGATTGTAAAACAGTGATAGGACGGAAAATGTGATCTGAAACGACAATACGATATTGGGAATACTGCGAGATTGGATGCAGAGAAAATAAACGGGGAGAAGAGAAAGAAAGAAAGAAAAAAAAAGACGGAAAAATTCGATGCACTACTGAATCTTGAAAGAGAGCATTGCGATAGAGAGAGATGGGAAGAGAAGTAGACAGAGAGAGAGAGAGGGTGGAGGGAAGAAAAAAAATTGGGTGGAAATTACATGGTGATAGAACATGTATTATTAAGCTGTAAAAAGATTCACCCCAATTCATAGATCACTCTCTCGAAATATTCCTATTTTGTAAAGGTACCGCACACAGGAACATGGATCATTTTCAAATTCAGCTTTTCTATGTCATAACCCCTTTTCTTTTCTCCTTTTTCAGTAAACTCATGAAATGATGTTGAAATGTGGAGAGAATAGAGATATATTAAAAAGGATCCTTTTCAGAGAGGGGATAAAAATCTGCTTTCCGCTTCCTGAAGATCGTCGAGGCGGTATCGCTTTCTCTCAATTACGACGATTTCAATCCTCCCTGCATCCTCATCAATCTCCAAACACACACAAAAAACAGACCTTTTCTCTCATCTTTTAACTGGATTCCTAAAAAACAGGGACCATTTTTTTGGACGTGACTTTTGCTAAAAGGGCAGCTGGTTCTGGTGATTTTGGGCGAGCCATCGATGCTTCTCCTTTCATAAATTGAAAGGAAATTAATGCACGAAAATTTCATGACTTACTTTTGGCCGCGTCGCTTCTATAAAAGAGGCTCCACTATAAAAGTTCTTTACCTGATTGCGATAGCCCAAGGCATTGTGGCATTTCAAATCAAGCCTGTTCAATACCTGATAGGGATTGAGGAAAAACCTTTGATTTTGATACAAAGTGAGAGGAGAATTCATGAATTTGCGTCATATGCTGACGTTTCAGAAATCCTAAAAAGGTTCGGAGAGCATTATCGTATAGAATGATTAGTCTCCTGTAAGAGGTTTGTTTTATTACTATATACAGGAACCATTAACCTTTCTGTCACGAATATTTCTCTTTCAAAATGCTATTATTGGTATAAAATGTGGCATCATCTTGCATTACTCTGATTTTCTCTCACTGTAATATTTATGCATTATACATCCTAACTGAGCAACACAAATAAAGGAAAATCATAAACTACTTGTGACAAGGGAGAAATTATACAAAGATAGATTTTGACATCTCCCAAAATTTTCTGACAAGCAAAAAAAAAAAAAGGTTATCAGAATTTTTGGGCCAACTTTTCCTCCAAAATTCTCTGACAATTTTTTTTTTTTTTTTTTTTTTTTTTTTTTTTTTTGGGGGGGGGGGAAATCAGTTTCAAAAGGGGGGTGGCACACTTTAATAAAGAGGGGGCACACTGAACACTTTTCTTTCAAAAGGGGGGGGGGAGCACGGGCCAAAAGTGCCCCCACCCCCTGAATCCGCCACTGATTCCTAGGTCCACACATGAATAATTTCTTGTCATCTAGAAAGTTTTCTGATGGTATAAATACATTTAGTAATCCCGAAATAATAATAATAAATACCCAGTTCGTAATTAGTTCATGGTACAAATGACCCAGAAATGACCCTGATTTGTTTTGGTAGTTGCACTACTTGTTTAACATCACGTTTAACCCTTTCAGGACAGGAATTGGGTAAATTGATCACATTTCGTTCTTCAAATTGGCAACAATAATATTTTTCTTTTAGTGCTACATGGTTCTAACAAAATGTAATGTCTTTGAAAACAATAAACATCATTAGAAATTTAGTTGAAAGTTGAAAAAATTGCCAATTTTGTTAAAAAACAGTGATTTTGAACCTCTCAATGAGTTGCCAATTTAAGGATTTTGAAGCTTATTCTCCTTTTTAAAATTCCTGGCATCAAACGCAATATGGTCATGCAACAAAAATGGAAACAATGTGTGTAGAAATTTTTGCTCTTTCTACTCATGCATCTGGTATATTTTTTAGAGCTCTGAATCAAAAGTTATTGAGCCAAACCACAAAATGTGGTCAGTTGTCTCGAAAGGGTTAACATGTAAAATCATACTGGTGCGCACATTGTGGTGCATAAAATGACTCTGTATAAAGGTTAATTGTATTCAGTTCAAATGACCTTTATCTGCGCATGCGCAAATTGTAATTATGAACTGGATTAACACTGGCGTGTACCTTCCTTTGCAGATTCAGATTCAGATTCTAATCAAATGTACACAAAAATTAAAGAATATTCTAAGGGAAAAGAAGAAAAGTCAATCAGGGCCCACTTGCATAAAAAGTTGCGATTAAACGCAACTCAGAAAATTTAACGCAATTCCCAAATACGCGATCCTGATTGGTTGAAAATCAAGCTGCGTTTAATTTTTTGAGTTGTGTTTGATTGCAACTTTTTATGCAAGAGGACCCAGGAGTCCTTGAGGATCAAGATGACCAAGTAAAAAAGATCAAAGAGAAAAATCTTCTCTAAAGAAAATTATATTTGTAAGTAGATTTTGAATATTCACCCAAGTGCATTTAAGAAAGGCACTAAAAAGAGAAATAAAAATACAAAAGAAGTAAGTTCTATTTGTACACATTAAGCACTGATCATTTTTTGCTTGAAGCTTCCCTATGTTCCCCCCCCCCCTTCTCCCACCAAGCAGTTCCAAATATATTCATGCAAAAGTCAACAAAGTATATCTAAACTGAAAAAAGTATAAAAAGTACATTCACACAAACAGTTCACAGAAATGGTACTCACAAAAGAGACTTGATATTATCAGTTCAAATTTCAGAATCTGCCGCGAAATGTATTTTCAGTCTTCCTTGCATTTAGGCAGTTTTATAGTTTTTGTGCATTTTTTGAAAAATGAAGGTGGCAATGAAGGTCCTGAGATATGATATAGACACTACAATAAAAACACTATAATAGTTACACATTGATGATGTACACTTGCTATATCATACACAATTCAAAAGATGTAGACACTTTCTACTTTCTATACCAAGCTATGTGATTTAAAGTTCATGTTTCTGAAACTAACTTAAAGACATAAGTGGCACTTGTCTATATCTTTGCTTTTAAAAAATTTCAATAAAGAAAACTCCAATAAATTTCTATTTTACATCATGGAAGGTTTCTAAAATTGATGCAATCCACTTGCTGTTGTTTTTCTAATATGGGCAAATAAAAACATCTAAAATTGGCAGGTAAGACGGGTTTGAGGTTACATCAAACTTTCAAAAAATTATTCTAAGAAATTAACAATCACAAAACATTCTATGACAGCAACTCTAAAGAAGTCTTAAGAAGGACTTTGAGATTTTTATGTTTAAGCTGCTGGATAATTTGTTGCTTGATGTAATTATGTTCTAAAACACATGCTAACAAATTGTCAGAATGAAAACGAGCCACAAATTCTTATTACAAGTACTGAAAAAATGCCACGAAGAAAACTTTTTTTAAAAAGAGCTTTGTTCATGATGTCCTCCAAGTAATCTTTGTTTTACTCTTTCTCTCTTTGACGGTATGATTTATTATCATTTTGTTACATCATGGAAAGCATTTGGCCTACTTATTCTGTATACATGTATTTATATCATATATACAGACTTATTCTCAAAAAGCCTCCCTGCTTAAAAAAAATTTTTAAGAATAAAACAAAAAAATAAATCATGTGCATTTGGTAGTTACAGGATAAATAATGCACACATACATGTACCTACTCGGCCTAACAGCACAAAATACATGGCAGTTGAAGAATAAACTATAGCCACGGAATAATCATGATAGATTTATCTCAAAGTAAAAATGCTCATATTAAGCTTTTCAGACAGTGGGTGTGGTTTAAGAGAAGGGTGAGTTCTTGGAAAGGTAAAAAAATAGTTTGTGAGCTTTCTAATTCTTTTTGTGTTAGTTTGGAAGATTATTATAGTAGAAATGTCCCCTGAAAAGGATTGCTCTTCAAATGCCCTCACATTCAAAATAAGAAAAGAAACCGCTGAAATGTTCGGGCTGAACATTTGTATGCAGTCCCATATACACATTTCTGTGTGCAGTGCATGTGACTCTCAGCAGGAATGAGTCAATTTCTTATCATTTTGGTGATTCCAAAACCTTACAGCATACATCAATTCTTACAGCATACATTAATTCTATATTCAACCTTTCCCAATTGCTTTGAGACAGTTTCTTTCACAAATCAATCTCATGACCAGAACTCAACTTTATCTTTAAGCTTGTCATGACACAGTGATGGTGAGGATGATAGGTGGAGGAGTAGGAGGAATAAAGGAGGAAGAATAAAGAGTTGAGGAAGATGGATGAGAGAGACACAGGGAGAAAGGGTAACCTGGGGGGTGTTTCATAAAGCTGTTCGTAAAGTTACGCATGACTTTAAGAACGACTTTAATATGAAATGCCAGATAGGATGCCCAAAGTTTTTACTGATGTTTTAACAAAGTGTGACTGTATTTTCAATAACCTCAATTAAATTATGGCAAAAAATATACTTTGCATTAAAAATGTTTGTTACAATAAAAATGTTAATCTACATCAGCACAGTTCAACTTTAGTTGATGCAGTTAAAAATGATTGAGAATCCCATTTGGCTTGTCATATTTAAGTCATTCGTAAAGTCATGCGTAACTTTACGAACAGCTTTATGAAACACCCCCTGGGCCATGTCTTATAAAGAGTTGTGATTGAATTGAATTGATCGCAACTTGAAATCAATCGCAACTCCCACCTCTTAATCTTAAGTACACAGTTGCGATTCATTTTAAGTTGCGATTGATTAGAATCAATCGCAACTCTTTATAAGACGGGGCCCTGAAGAGGAGGAAAAAGAAAAGGGGTAGAAGGTGATTGAAAATGATGAAACACAAAGAAGAGAATGATGACAAAGTGAAATATAGCTTTGGAAAGTTGGAGAGAGGACTGAAGACAAACAGCTGATGGCAGCAAAAAACGAAAAGCACTGAGCCTAATTCACACATTACAAGGTACACTGACTAAAAAAAAAAAGGTAATTAAATTTTTTAAAATGGCATCATCAAAATAAAAACCATCTTACATGTAAATTCTTACTTATCTGTGTATTGTAAGATACAGAAATGTGAAGATCACTATGCATGTGTCTAAAAATTTGACTGATGCTTTTTCTTTTTCTCTCTTTTGTTTGACACAGTTTATCTCACGATGTGTGAACAAGGCGTAAGATATATGTACATAGGCAAAGAATGGAAACATGAGATACAGAAAGTCAAGCTCTACTTATGATAGATAATGACAGTGATATCTATTTTCAGAATAGAACATTAGGCACAAAAAGAAAATAAATATACAATAAATAAACATGTATTTGCATATTTGATATAAACAAAGAGTTTTCAGATATTCTTCCTGAGTGTGAGAATCGTTTTGTGATTCAATCAACAGGTAAGGATCACATATTCCATGACACTATGAGCCAGTACCTGAAGAGGATGCACCCACACTGTCCCCAGGATCAGAGTTCCTACCACTCTTTTGCCGAATTCGTCTCTCAGCAGCCTTCAGCAGCTTGGCACAGTCCACAAACTCATCAGTTAATGTATAATCCAGTTCATTTAAAGTATCATTAACAGTATCGTCCAATTTCCTCTTTTCGGGAGATCGCCCTGTAGATGCAAGAGCATTTCTTTGGTAAACGTTTCTGGAGTTCTCAGCAGCAAATGTAGTAGTAGCAGCCACAGCATGTGTGACCTCTGGGTGATCTCCAGATGGTTTCTGAGTCTTGGAGTCAAACTCAAGCTGTCTTCTTGGGCTCTTCTTTGATAAAGTCCACTGGGAACAAGTGCCTCTCTCTGCATCAATTGCAGCATTGTCAAAACTTCCATCCAGTGCTCTATCAACCTTGGTATCTGAACTCAGCCTTAGATTATTGAATAAACTGCTAGGAGTAGTAGAAGAAACACAATGTGTACTTGGTTTATTTCTATCATCAGAAAGAGAAATACGTGCTCTTGCATGGCTACTCTTAGATGACTCCTGGAACTTTGAGTGAAGTCTTTGATCAGTCACACCACTTGTGGACGGAGAATACAGCAGAGAATCCCCTTTATTGGAGTAAAATTTCTTAGCAGCTGGTTCATCACCTTCCATTTTATATGGACTCACTGTTAAACAGTCATCTCCAGGATTGGGACTGTCTGGAATACCCATGATGTCTGAATCTCCAACCTTGACAGAATCTCTTGACTCTTCATCAAGGCAGCTATCCATTGTGAGCGAGAGATTAGTTCTGGGTTCCAGAGGACCATGAGCTCGTTCATACCTCTCCAACTTGCACTCCAGCTCTTCCACGTAGACATCACTACGTTCCAACGCTCGTTTCAGTTGTTTCACCTCCTGCTCGCTCTTGTCCAGCTTGGCCTGTTGAGCAGCTTGGGCATATTTCTCATATCTGAAAAATCAGAAAACATGAATGTAAGATTGGAAAACGTTTGGGTTATCCTGATTATTGATTGCTACAGACACTGAAGAAAAACCACCTTATATGTTAGAACCGAGAAAATTTGGAAGACATTTAGCAGATAATAAACTTATAAGGTCACACAGCATTTTGTTTTATTTATGGTCAAAGCAAAAGGTTAATCAACAATTATAAAGCTTGTACTGATGCATTATAATGGATGCATTTGTAATGTAATCCCACTAAACTATGACAAGTTTAGTATGTATACTAAAATTACCTTAATTGTCTGAATAATCAGGCTGGATCAAAATGTTGTAGGTCTCAATAACTGCATTATTTCAAGAAAATCATTATTTCACTGCGAGTTACAATCATTACATTGTGAGAGCATGCTAAAAATAAAGTTAAAAAGAAGCACAATGCAGAGTCTGTCCACAATAACAATTATGGGATTAGAAATAACTGAAGCTTGTCTGCTAGATCAATTCTGCTCCCCTATTTATCTATAAAGACATTACTCCTCCATTCAATATACCAAAAAAAGAAATGACAGTTGACGACAAAGCATCTTTAGATATAAGAGATATAATATTAATCAATACATTACTTCACATAAAGTGTAATATTCACTTTACTATTTCTAAAATCATAGACTAAGAACAGGGGAAGTCACAGGCAAATGGTGGATTTGTGGAAGAGGGGATTGGTCATATCAACCTCAGTGGAAAATGCTTGAAATAGCCTACAGAATGAGATAAGATTTTGAGATAATCTTATCTCATCCGAAGGATGATTTGAGTAACGCAGATGATCTTATAAACCGCTTCATTGTCAGATGTAGACAATAGTTACAAGGAAACAAGGGGGTAGAGCATGTCTGGGGCAGAGCTACCGACAAAGGACAGTTATTGATCAGCACTATTGTGGTCCAAACTTTCTTTTGTGGTGACCATTCAGCCTCCAGAATGGACGCTGATAGCTTGGAGTGTAAACAGTCATGAAATATTAAACAGGGTGCTTGACTTGGACCCACAAATATCTTGCATAATTTAGAGGGTAGGGGGAGTGTCCCAGCACCCCTGGTCTGAGGACAAGGGAATTGTCTGTGACCCACTGGCGTGACATATTGAATAAGTTTCACTTGTCCTCTCATTATTTGTGACTTGCCTCTAACTTATAACTATAAATAAAAAGGTGTAAGCATATGAACTGACTAAGCTACAATGACTTTGAAGTTTCAAATTTTGAAAATTGCTTTCTGTTCAGGCTTGAAGTTTACTCTCAAAACTAGATGGATGTTTTCCTACAAATTTTGTGTCAAAGGGTGTAATTAACTATACAATAGCTTTCATAATGTTGAAATCAGTCAGTTCATATCTGCATTAGTTGTTGTGGATACTAGATTTATCAGAATAACTAAAAATATCTTAATGCCAATAAATATTCATCTGTAAAAAACAAAACAAAAAAAACAATGTTTCCTAGTGGGTGGTAAAAAATGGTAATGTTGTTTCTAATCTAATTAATCTAGGAGAGAATATTTCTAAATGCATAATTCAAAGCATCACGATCATGCACAAACATCAGGAATATTAGTTTTAGTCATGAAGATATATAAAAACAACAGTACTGTTTTGAACCGCTGTTCCACCTACTAACCACCCACTCAGTAAAGAGAGGCCAAACAGACATGGACATTTTGTTTTTCATGCTTGATATAATCCATGCAGCATTCCAATGGAGCATGTCATGGAAAACAAAACTAGAAAAGGGGAATTCTCCTTGATTGCACTAAATTAGAAAATTGATATCAGGATTGAGAGGGGTGATTTCACCTTGAGAGAGGGAAGTATCATAATTCATGCATGAATGTCGAACTTCGTCGGGTGCCAAAGAGACAATAACACATTTGCTAATTACTACTGTGTCATGCTATATGACCAGCACATCTATACAATATTTCAGACTGGTGCCTTGGGAAAAAAAATCAAGAGATTAGTTAGTGTATTTTTCATTTTGAGAGTTTTGGACTCCACAAGATTATTAAAAAGAATGTAAAATTATCAAGTGATGCAAAGTCTTTGAGGGCAATTGATCCCACTTTCTAACATTTCTTGATTTTCTTCTAGAGACATACCAACCGAGAAACATTTGGTCAAAAACCATCAAATTCAGGCTTATTCGATAAAGATATTTTGCATTTGAATGTATGTCTTTACAATTTAATGTGCATGTAAGCACATTATATTCCCACATAAGAGTGCACATCTGGACATTCCTTTAACATGTAAATGCTTTTCCAAGCGTACTGTGGACTATCCATGTTGACAGCCTTTGAACCAAAAACAATGTATATCATAACCCCCCCCCCCCCCCCCCACTTTCAAGCTTTTTACTGTGTATTGCCAAATATTAAAGAAATACAATAAATTTGATCTTCTTTGTATAAATGTAATTCAACTGTCCCTGATATACCATTAAAACAGATGGAGGTATGCATGCAAAATTTTATTTTACCATGAATTTAACTTAAATGAGCTCAACAGGCTGTTACTCATACATAAGCTTACACTCTAATCAACAAAATCTTGCAGTTAAAATGGTATTTTTAAAAAAAAATTCTCAATATTGAGCAGAGCTATACAAAATGGGAGCATAAAATGGGATGGAGTAGCATGAATATTAGTTTCAAATGAATTGAAAATAAATGTACAAAAAAGTCTTTACAGATGATTACCAGCTTTTCTACAGCTCTTTTTTCCATCGATTAAACATAAAAAGTGAAGCTAATGCATGATTAATTGTTTTCAATAGGATGATACTCCACTTGAAAAGGTGCACAATTGTTTTCTGAATTTTTCATGTTGGAATCGCAATTATTTCATCCATATTTCAAAACAAGCGATGTTTTGGAACATGCAATTAATAAAATAGTTTTTACCATACAAAATAAAGTACCCAGAAAAACAGATACATTCAACACTGCCAGCTCCATTATTACGTCAAAAGATATCGATAGGCTTTTTGATATAATTAATACTGTACATTTACTTTGTTAATATGGGTATATGACACTATTTTGCCCCATTTTTTTTATAATTCCCAGCTCAACAACTTCCAATTCTAATTGAATTCAGAGTAATATAGTAAAAATAGGATCTACAAATGATGAATGAATGTTTTTGTAATAACAATAGCCATTCCATAATTGAACTGTTGGAATTTGTTTATTTTCTGCTACATCTAGAGAAATTAATTTGTAAATGAGCTGAATATTATAGATTTAGTTACTATAGATGTTAGTTTCCCTATGTAAAAAAAGAAATATTGCACAAAAATTTTGTAGATGCATATTAGAATACAAATTGAAACAAAATCAAATGTCAACAATATAAAAGAAAAGGAGAAACATATATTTTGCTTCATAAATTTCATAAAGATACTTTTTTGTATGTATATAGTGCAAATACATGTATGCATTTGTTGCACTACATAAAAAGCCCACAATCCAAAACACACATTTATTGTTAGTTTGTTGGGTTTTTTTCAGGGGGGGGGGGGGGGGGGGGGGTTATTACATGTAGGGTCATTACCACTGATGTTGTGTCGAATAAAAAAAACCAAAATAAATTATTCATCTCATATAGTGTTTTGTGTTGTAGCTTCAAAAAGCCCCCCCCCCCCCCCCCCAAAAAAAAAAAAAAAAAAAAAAGAAAAAAAAAAAAGAAAAAAAAAAAAGGACCAGCATAATTTTATATTGACAAGAAATACTGAGGGATTACTTTTAAGTAATCTTGAGTGCTGTAAACAAATATTACACTAGAAAAATGAAAGTACCCTTATTTCTTCAATATTTCTGATTTTCATCACCCCATGAAATTGAATACTTCTTTTTACTCATCATTTGTGAGTTGTTCATCATTTATCAAATATTATCAGAGCATTTTTGTGTTTGTGGAATAAATGCTGCAAATCACAATAACAGCATAATTAAGTTAATTTTAAACGGTTGCATGAAACCTAGGCTCAATATATTCTCTACAAAAGGGATAAAGCTATTTTCAGAGGAGGATCAGGGGGTGAGGGGGGGGGGGGGGAACAATTCTTCTCAACACATTATTCTTTCTTATCTATCTAATCTAATTTAATTTTACTTATCAGAGATTTTTCAAAACTGAGCTTATTTCCCTACCCTGCAAGAGAATTCTGGAATCAAGACTGGTTAATTCCTTAATATGTCTTGCACACAAAGAGTCATAGTAAATAATTTTATTTGGTAAGAGGGTTACCTCGAGAGGGCAGCATTCATGAAATCAATTAATCATTTGCTCACTGTTGTGAGCCTAGACAAAATTACCTTTTCCCTCCGTCTCTGCACACTGGATATATATTTTATCTTTCTACAATTCTAACTCCTATCCTCTTTTTTAAAAAAAAATCAAAGAAATGTTATGTTTGTGAAAATGTAGCATGTTATCATGTTGATGACATGATAAGATTACATAATTTGCAATTCAAATCTCAACATCTAGACTGGAGTCTGAAAAAGATAGATTTCCCTCGTCTATTCCACTTACAGTGGGAACTTACAGTGACTGCAAAATTCACATGAACTCATATTCATTTAGTAAAAATATTCTTAGTTGTCACTTAGGCCATAAGGGCAAGTCTTTACCCGCAAAATACAAATAATTTATTTGAATGCCTGAAGATTTTGAAAGAATAGCTGAGCAACACACAACAAGACAGGGTAGGACATGATGCATATAAATAAATGAATGAATGAATGAATGAAATTGAAGGAATGAATTTATTTCATAATGCTGCAGAAATCTGGCATGAAATTACCATTGAAAGTATACATAGTTCAAATATTGAATACAGATATCATAATCAATAACAATTTCAATGTAATCAAGAGTGAAAATTACATTAGTCAATAGAAAAGGCAGTATCATGGGAGAACCTAAGGAAAAGTGCACAGCTTGTTAAAACTAGGTTCCACAATTAAAGAGAATTAAAACATATGTAATTATGTAAACATATAAATATGGCAGTAAAGAGACGAGACAAGATATCAGATGGGATTGAAGTACAATGTACAATTCCTAGTCCAACAAGTGCATATTTGCGTCAGTCTTCTTCAGTAGGCCTATATGTGGTCTTGCAGCAAATTTTCTTAAAACAAAAAATGTTCAACCACACACGACTTGGGAACATAGGAATTCCTGGGCCCTGTTTCATAAAACTTGTTATCAATGACAACTGCCTAATTTCTATGACAAATTCGCTCTGAGCCAATCAGATTCAAGGATTTCAGTAGCTTATAACAATCACTGTAACTTGTTATTGATAACAAGTTTTATGAAACGGGGCCCTGAACAGTACACGGTCAACCATTCAGAGGGACTTTCAGACAGTTTGAATGAGAAATAGGAGTCATCACCTGGGCTCAAAAATATCAAAAACTAAATTAATTACATTTATCATCATAAAGAGTTGATAACTTACTTCCTTGGTGATCTACATGTGAGTGTTTGTTTGAGTCTACCAATCTCTCTGAGATACCCAGCATTGGTGTCCCTCAGCTGAGTATTATCCTGAAATACAAAATATGAGTTATAAGTCATTCCCATGCACCAAATTAAGGTCTAAATATTTTTTTTGGGGGGTAAATGATATTTTTTATAACAGTAATAATGAATATTAAATGTGACTCTGGAAGGATATTATTATTACAAATAATAACATATACATTATTAACCATACCAGTACAGTGTCTCCTTTTAGTGCTGTTTTTGCTGTATCTTTTCATCCATGAGCAAAAGAGCAAAAATCACTGAAAATTTTCAGGCTATTTCCAATGCAGTACGGTGTGCCATTCACGAATAAGAGCAATTTAATTGTAACTAATCATTAAAGTCTCTAAACTGGCAAAGCAGTGTAAACTATATAATCACTATTTTCAAGTACAAAAATTGGTACTTTTTCTGTTAGATTTTAATTTTTTTTATTCACATTGGTTCATTTAATAAACATTTTTATTTTTTCAAACTATGTAGGAGTGGAAAATATGAATAATTGTTGCAAATTTGAGGAGGGGAAAAATGATTCATTTTTGACCATAAGAAAACTCTGTACTGCTATGGGTTAAAGTAATATCCATCTACTTATAAGCTAATTAACTGGAAAAATGCCCAGATGATATAAGTATGATTATTCAACCATTCAAATAAAAAAAAAGTTATAAATTATGTATCATGCTACTGAAATACCATATCTGATGTGATGATGGAAATAAATGATTTTTAATTCAAATTATCTATGCATGTATATCTGATGTGATGATGGAAATAAATGATTTTTAATTCAAATTTTCACTGAATTCTGGGCAGCTACAGCTACATACAGAGGAGCAGAAAACTCTATTTGGTTATGAGGGTGAAGCAAAATTGATAGCACATGA
This sequence comes from Heliocidaris tuberculata, assembly GCA_025618425.1. Taxonomy (NCBI): domain Eukaryota; kingdom Metazoa; phylum Echinodermata; class Echinoidea; order Camarodonta; family Echinometridae; genus Heliocidaris; species Heliocidaris tuberculata. The sequence goes on along the minus strand of CM046846.1, from coordinate 3,537,473 downwards.
CTTTAAATAAATGCTTCAAACATTACATTACTTTCTTAGAAGTATGAATTCATAGCTAATGAGCCTTGGCCGAGTTGGATTTACATGTTGATATATGAATGTTTCAACACATTACTGAATTTTCTTGTAAGTATGAATAGCAAATGAGCCCCATGGCAAATTCAATAGTATATGGTTATATAAATGCTCTTACACATTACTGTATTTTCTTAACCCTTCCTCTTCATTTATTTACAACAACTTTGGTATGCCCCAATAACACCACTTTGAGTCAATGAGCACATCAGGCTAAGACAGCTCCCCCATTATTAATGCAGAGCGGAGTGCGGTAGTGGTTTGACACTCTTCTGGTCCGCATCACGCGCTGTGTCACCTCTATATCACACCCTAACAAACCCACGTATCCCCCAACCCCTAAACAATGTCATTGACTTCATCCATGTCAGAGGGATGGATGGAATCATTCTGACAGGTTGATTCTTTTTCAGGCCTGCTGCTTCTGTATCCTTCATAAGAGCTTTTTTTTCTTTCTTTCTTTCTTTAAGAAAAGCAGTTGGTCCTTGCTTCTTGTTTTTCTGTTATTTAACCCTTTCAAGACAATTGACCACATTTTGTGGTTTCCCTCAATAACTTTTGATTCAGAGGTCTAAAAAATATACCAGATGCATGAGTGGAAAGAGCAAAAAAGTTCTACACACATTATGTCCATTTTTCGTTACATGACCATATTGCGTTGGATCCCAGGAATTTTAAAAAGGAGAATAAGTTTTAAAATTCTTAAATTGGCAATACATTGAGAGGTTCAAAATTGTTTTTATCAAAATTGGCAACTTTTTCAACTTATCGACAATTTCTTTTTAACCATGTATATTGTTTTCAAAGACATTACACCTTATTAGAATCTTGTAACACTAAAAGAAAAATATTATTGTGTCCAATTTGAAGAACAAAATGGGATCAATTTATAGCCCTTAAATAATTCCTCTCCTGAAAGGGTTAACTATCTACACTCTTGCCCAGTGCTTGTTATCCTTTTGCTCATCCATCCCCCCCCCCCCCCTTATTGCCTTCCTTTACTTTTATTTCTGTTTTATTTATTCTATTACTATATCCATTTATTTTTGTTGGTGTTGTTGTTGCTCCACTTCCTTCTTTTTCTGCATTTCTCTTGTATCAATTTACAATTTAAAAGCTACTCTATATGATCATTCTCTATTAAAGGGGTATACTTTAACTTGAGCTCCAATACTTGGATTCATCTTTGAACATGGGAACACTAAAAAGAATTGACACTATTTCATATTCATCAAGAAGAAATCTATCAATAATTCCAAAAACAATTAGTTAAATGAGAATGAACAATTTCAAAATATGTTTTGTTTATTCCAATGTGATTTTTTAATGATCTCCGTGTAGCCTCATAATATTAGGTATGTATGCTATGATGAAAAGGTAATACTAGACATAATAAAATGCTTTCATCAGATGTGTCTTTCTTTTCACTTTTAATAGAAAACCAGAAAAACACAGAAATTATATTGGAAATGGCGGGAAAGAAATATCATAACTCCAGATATAATATTCAAAATTCAAAACGAAAACATATAATAATGACAAGAGAATGAATTCTTACTTGTCTCGCTCTTTCCATCTCAGCTTTCAGCTTCTGATAAGCATTGCTTATCTTCTTCAGTTTCTGTGTCAGCATCATGAAATTATCCACTGTAAAGTTCTTCTGATTCAAATGACTTGAGCTCCCCTCTCCACTAGTGGTATCATCCTGGGACCTCTTCAGGTCAATGGATCCACTTGTTGAGATAGGTTGTGACATGGACTGAGCCACTGATTTAGAGGGATGTGCTTCCTCCTTGGGTTTCAGTTTTTCAAGTTGGGAATTCCTAGCCCTAAGCTTGTCTACTTCAGTTTGGAGGGTTTCAATTTCAGCCTGGAGTAATAATAGAGATAGAAAATATTTTCATTCTAAACAATAATATACTTCAGGCACTGACTTGACAATTTTTCCTCACTCCATTTGCTCTCCATGATCTTTGGTAGCTCCTGTCTTTTTTTTTATAGTTTTTTTTTTTAAAGATTACAATATGTTTGTTATAAAGGTGAACAATATCACCTCGTCACAATTGTAAAAAGAAGACAACTGCAATGGTTTGGGCATGTAACTACATGGAAGAATTTGAAAACACCATTTTGCAAGGAGGAAATATAAAAAGCAAGAGGGGTTGACCAACTGAGGCATGGATTAATAACATCAAGAAGCGGACGGGGGTATCTTTTGAGCAGTTAAGTACACCAGAACAGTTGAAGGAAGAAGGTTAAAGAGAGCCTGTGTCTCAAGATCCATTACACCATGTTCTGGTGACACAACATTTGCTCCTGCGACATTTACTCCTCCGTCCACATCTTAAAAGGTCAAAGGTTAAGGTCAAGGTCATGATTTGGTTTTTTGTTAAGGACAATATGAAGATTAGGATTAGGATTAGTGTTAGGGTTAGGTTTAGGATTAACATGGCAAAGTTAGATCAGAGCAATTGTCACAGGAGCAAATGTCATGGAACCGATGTTCTAACAGCCCCTAAACTATGAGGCATAGATGGACAGATAGATGTGTTAAAACTGAAAACATGCTAGTTAACTCTGTCTAAAATACTTAATTTTAGAATCTTGACACTCATACTTTTCATAACCATTTTTCTTTGACATTAGCCTAGATGTCATTGTAGGTACTAGGTAAGTTGTAGAAACACAAAATATGTAATGAAAGAATATTCTACTATGTAAGTCAAGGATGGAACAATCACAGAGCATGCTTATCATGAAAGAAAGCTGTACATTTTTCTTCATGTATATTCAGTAACAAAAAAATGAAGTGAGACAGAATGCAAAACCAAAATCATATAATGAGTCATAATGATTGACTTGATGATTATATCAAAGAGCATCTTGAATCAAGGGTATTTTGTGTGCAGTAATGTAGATTGCAATTTAAGAAATTCAAATCTACTGAAGATGAAAAAGAATATACTGTTATCTGCACGAATAAACAAATATTAAAGTATAATTTGCTTATAAACAAAAACGAATAAATCAAAATATGATGAAACAAAATATATGTTTATTATTACGTGTATTAGTATTTAAACAAAGATTTTGTCAGATGCCTGGCACAAGATCCGCATAGGACCTGTTCATACATGTATGATTGCAAAATAAAACTTTCCACTAATTTTCAGAGGTACTGTCCATAAATCCAGAAGTAGCTTGAATTATGTTACTCCAAAGTCATCCCCCCAAAAGTACTTAATATCCTCTATGGATCTATCAGAATAGATGAGTAATTGAAAGTTGAATCTTCCTGCCAAATTCGTTCTAAGTGGCACTTCTCCATACAGTCCTCAAAGTGTTCCTTTCTATTTGTTATATCATTCACAAAATGTCTCAATATTCCATATACTCCAAACAAGCAAGTCATTCCAGGGGTCTCCAAAACACATTCAAAATACATCCAAAGTATAGATACATCCACATTATATCCAAAATATATCCAAGGTATAAAAGTATGCTAATTTACCTCATATTCCCTGTGAAGCATCTCAAATCTCATCTTCCTGAGCTCAGGATTAGATCTTCTCTTCTCAGAGTCCTCACTGAAACTGGGGCCACCTGAGAAAAAATATATAGGAACATCAGCCTTATCCATAGAGAGAATGACAAGCTCTCCCTCCTTTCCATACAAAGTAAACAAAGTAGGAATCAACTATTTATTGACTGGCACCATCGAGCGAGAGTAGCAAGATAGAGAGAGCCAAGGAGAAAGAGAGATGGAGAAAGAGAAAGAGAGAGCAAAGAGAATGAATTTACAATTAGACTGGAAATTGGTGCATCAATTATGGAGTCCAACTGAGCTAGTGTATTAATGTTGTGCTGGTATATTAATGAAGCATTCTAAGTTTAATGAGAACTGACAGAGGTATGAAAGGAGGGTCTACGAGTCACACTGCTAGACTGATTGGTGTAAAAGATTCATGGTTGGTAAACACGTGTGGTGGGGATGGCTGGACTGTAACGTAAGGAAGGTCTATAGCACTGCAATGCTAGACTGATTGGTGTAAAAGATTCATACTCTCTAAACGCAAGTGGTGGAGGGGCTCAAAACTATGAATTAATCAAGAGATGCAACAGTTTCATAAAAAGAAGCTTTTAAGGAGACTCTTTTCAAACATGTGATACAGATCACAATGCTACAGATGAATATACTACATGTATATGCTTGAGGAATAACTACAACCCCAAGCTGTTCAAGTTCAGTTACAAGCTTCCCAGAAACTACAATAACAAGAGTTGCCACATTGCAGATCAAACTGAAATGGAATTAAACTGGAAAATTATAGCACACAAAACTCTTAAGTTAAAAATAAGCAAGAATTTCTTTGACATTAGGCATGTACATCTACAGATATATATGCAAAAGTTTACATGGCTTTTGTCTGCCCATTCTGGAGCCCACACATGGAAATTTGCGACTTGTAATTAGTTATGCCACTGTATACTTAAAAGTATTCAATGTGGTTGTAAATTTAAAGGGAAAGTTCACCCTGGTATTTAGTTGATTTGAATAAAAGCAGAAAATGAGAGAAACAGATTAGTAAAAGTTTGGCCAAAATCCAATAAGAGATAAGAAAGTTATGAATTTTTGAAGTTGTAATCAAGCAAACAGAAATTGGCAACTCAGTGACATATCTTACGAGCTCCTCTCCCATTCGTTCAGTACAGAAAATTTCATAAATTTTAATTTTCTTAGTTTCTGATGAAGGAATAGATTTGTTCCATACAGGTTTTGTGTAAAAGCATATATACACAATGGTTATATATCTAAGGTGCATGTA